>JANAVB010014796.1:42478090-42530860 GCA_029216955.1 Iris pallida
CCCTCTGACGCTTCCAGAGTGTTATGGACGTAGGCCCCTGGTGCCCTTTATGGGAACTATGCCGATCCCATTTACAGCCAGGGATCATGCGTCGAAGGATTGTATCTCAACTGCATATTTACAGTAGAATGGTCAGGAACCCGATTGCATGCATATCTTTTTCCTTATTATATTATCACAGTGTATATGGCATGGTATTTTCTTGGATCTTGCTATGTCCCCTGAGGACCTCGTTATCTCTCCAGGTTTAGATGATTTTCCACAGGAGTACGGAGTGGCGTTGGAGCTATCCTATATCGATGACGAGGCAGCCTTTACTGATGTCTAGTCTATTCTTTATTTGAGACATTAGTGGACATATTTTTGTATCTCATTTCTTTCGATTTACGGAGGTCGGACTCCGATCTTGTGAGACTATTTTTATAGCAGTTTTGAGTGAGTATGTTCACCCGGCTATCTTTTGATACTTTTACTTATTTATTTGGACTCTATTATCTTTTGTGTTGAGCTGTGATGAGATTAGATTATATATTACTGGCATGTGGTTATTTTGTTTACAGTTTATGTGCATATTTGAGGATTCGATATATTGGAGTATTCTTCATATATGTGCAGCTGGCATGTTCACGTACTTGGCCCTACGTATTTTGGGACTTACATGTTTTTGTGGTGGTCCATGCAGGTCAACGTTAATATTGTTGGGTTACATGACTGTGCCCAACAAGCCTGCATATAGGAATAGGAATATCTCATCCTGAACTACTACTATCTCTTGACTTCCAATCTTTTCGAAACTTTCTTGATTATTCGATTTACTTCATATCAAATCTTCCTAATATCAACTTATCTTCTTCATGCCAACAGTATGCATTTAAGAAGCGGACGCACTTCTGCCTTGGCCCTCATATCTGGTGAAGAGGCTACTCCTGAGGGACAGAATCCTTCCATGACTCCAGCGACACCATACCAGCCAGGACAGTTGCAGTCTACTACGACACCGACGACGGAGTACCCAGAGATCGCAGCACCCTCAGGCAGCCAGGCTGGGCAGACTACTACCATGCCACCAGAAGGGAATGTACCTCTGCCTCCACCACCACCATTTCCTCAGCAGTTTATCCCACAGTCGGGACCTCATATGCCTCCACCACCGAGTGATGGGGGCCCTACTACTCAGTTTATGTATGCCATGATACAGGCTCAGTGGCAACAGACTGAACTGATAAGACAGACGATGATGGCAGCATTGGCTAGACCTCCACCACCACCTCCAGTACCAGCACCAGCACCGGCTCTGCATCCTTATGAAGGCTCTATCAAGAATTTCGCAGATATGAACCCCAAGGCCTTTAGAGGAACAGAGAAGCCATTAGAGGTGTCACAGTGGCTTATTAGTACCGAGAAGCTACTGAAGGCATCCCAGTTGCCAGCTCGAGATTGGATGACAGCAGTGGACCTACTGTTAGAAGACAATGCTCATCACTGGTGGAAGGCGGAAGAGAGACGATTAGGCACTGGGATCACCTGGAAGCAGTTCTATGATGCATTTTATGAGAGATTCTTTCCTATTCATGTTCGAGATGGTCTCTATGACCAGTTCCTACATCTGAAGCAAGGAATATGACAGTTGATGAGTATGACTCAGAGTTCAATCGCCTGAGTCGATTTGGTGCGGGATTGATTCCGACAGAGTTAGAGAAGGCGAGGAGATTTCACCAGGGGCTTGCGCCAGAGCTCAAGTCTTATACGACTACCCAGTCTCGAGTCTTCTATTCAGCTATCTTGGAAGAAGCTCGTGCTCAGGAGATTCTTTACAAGAAACAGCAGCAGACATCGAGACGACATACCCCAGCAGTTACACCAGCCCGAGCCACCCAGAGTGGACCTATTAGGAGGGCCACAAGACAGTTCCAGCAGAGGCCCTCACCTTATCAGAAGCCCGTTTGCCATTACTGCGGAAAACAAGGACATCTCCAGAATGACTGCAGGACTCGCCTTGGATTATGCTTGAGATGTGGATCCAATCAGCACATGCTCAAGGACTGTCCGGAGAAACAAGCGATAGTACAAGCTCGGTAGAACCCGAGGCCCACAGCCCCAGCTCCAGCACCACGGCCCGTAGCAGGAGCACCTCGTTCACCATTGCCACCCCAAGGCGTACAGTACAACAAGGCTAGAGCTCAGGGCCCAGGACAGAATTATGGGCAGGTATTCTCACTTGCTGTTGAGGATATAGAGACAGAGACAGAAGTTATAGCAGGTATGGTTTTAGCTGCATCTTTTCCTGCTATTACCTTATTTGATACTGGAGCCACACATTCATTTATAGCCACTAGTTTTGCCACTAGACACAGCATTCCCATCACACCCTTCGCTAAAAATGTTAAAATCCTCACTGGAGGAGGAGTTGTACCTGTTAGTAGTATTTGTAGACTTTATCCTGTAGTGATAAGTGGCAGAGAGATAATGGCACGACTTTTTGTATTTCCTATACCGACATTTGACGTGGTACTTGGAGTGGACTGGTTGAGCCAGCATTTCGCTCTCATAGACTGCCATAGGAGTAGTATTATCTTTAGACCACCGAATACGGCAGAGTTTGAGTTCACCAAAGAAGATGGAGAGAGTTGTGATACACCCACATCGGGGACTAATATGATGATGCATGACACCCCTCAGCACCCTATTATCACCGAGTTCGAGGATGTATTCCCCGAGGAATTGCCAGGACTACCACATGACCGAGATATTGAGTTTTCTATTGAGCTTATTCCCGGAGCCGAGCCTATTTCATCTCGAGTATATCATCTGGCACCCAAGGAGTTGGTAGAGATGAAGACGCAGATTGATGACTTATTAGAGAAGGGGTTTATTCGTGCCAGTGCGTCACCATGGGGAGCACCCGTTCTTTTTATGCCTAAGAAAGACGGGACAGTGCGCATGTACATCGACTACAGAGCATTGAATGCATTGACGGTAAAGAACAAGTATCCCTTGCCACGTATAGACGATCTATTCGATCAACTGAGTGGAGCAAAAGTATTCTCCAAGATTGACTTACGATCAGGCTATCACCAATTGAAGGTTCGGAAGGAAGACATTACAAAGACGGCCTTTCGATCGAGGTATGGACACTACGAGTTCTTGGTCATGCCTTTCGGTTTGACCAATGCTCCTGCAGTTTTTATGAATTTAATAAACAAGATCTTTGACCAGTACTTGGACAAATTTGTAGTAGTCTTTAAGATGATATCTTGATTTACTCCAAGAGTCAAGAGGAGCATGAGCAGCATCTACGGATAGTTTTGGAAACGTTGAGGACTAAGCGACTTTTCGCAAAGCTTAGCAAGTGTAATTTCTTTCTCAATGAGGTATTATTTCTTGGTCATATTGTTACGGGTGATGGTATATCTGTGGACCCAGAAAAGATCACAGCAGTCAAATCATGGCCCGCTCCCATATCAGCTTCTGAGGTGAGAAGTTTCCTCGGACTTGCGGGTTACTACCGATGGTTCGTAGAAGATTTCTCTCAAATAGCGGGGCCTATGACTCGATTAACTTGCAAGGATCAGGAGTTTGTATGGACAGACGAGTGTCAAGCCGCTTTTGACGAGTTGAAGAAGCGATTGACCACAGCACCGATCTTGACACTACCATTGGGCCCAGGAGGATTTGTGATCTACAGCGACGCATCCGGGAAGGGATTAGGATGTGTAATAATGCAGCACGGTCGGGTAGTAGTATATGCATCGCGACAGTTGAGAGTGCATGAGAAGAATTATCCGACCCACGATCTAGAGCTCGCAGCGGTTATCTTTGCTTTGAAGCTATAGAGACACTACTTGTACGGCGATAAGGTTGATATCTACACTGATCATAAAAGCCTCAAGTACGTGTTCACACAGAAAGAGTTAAATATGTGACAGCAACGTTGGTTGGAGTTGTTGAAGGATTATGAGATCGAGCTTCATTATCATCCGGGCAAGGCTAATGTCGTGGCAGACGCATTTAGCCGTAAGCCTATGGCACACTTTTTGACTACGCAGAAGGAGTTGATTAGAGACTTTGAGTAGCTTGGTATTGAGGTAGTATTGCCTGGAGCAGACGGCGTATTATCCAACCTCCAAGTGCAATCATCATTGGTAGAGCGCATCAAGGCAGCATTGCCCAATGATGCCAGATTTTAATGGCTAAGAGAGAGGACTGAAGCAGGAGAGCAGACGGGATTGAGGATCCATCCCGATGGGATATTGCGATGTGGTGATCGTATTTATGTGCCCAATGGAGAGTTACGGCAAGAGCTGATGGCAGAGGCTCACAGTTCGGCATATTATATTCATCCCGGAGGAACCAAGATGTATCGTGACTTACGACAGTTTTATTGGTGGCATGGAATGAAGCGGGAGATAGCATATTTCGTTGCCAAGTGCTTGGTATGCCAACAAGTAAAGATGGAGCACCAGAGGATGATCGGATTATTACAGCCGCTACCAATTCTCGAGTGGAAGTGGGAGCACATTACTATAGATTTCATCACGGGTTTTCTTCGAAGTCCTAGGGAACGTGACGCAGTGTGGGTGATTGTGGATAGACTTACAAAGTCAGTCCATTTCTTACCTTTTAGAGTGGGCCAGTCGACAGAGGTATTGGCAGAGACGTATATGGAGCAGATTGTGAGATTACACGGTGTGCCTGTTAGTATTGTGTCAGACCGTGACTCGAGATTTACCTCATATTTTTTGAGGAGTATGCAAGAAAGTTTGGGCACCCGATTGAAGTTTAGCACGGCATACCATCCTCAGACAGATGGTCAGTCGGAGCGTACCATTCAGACGCTAGAGGATATGTTGAGAGCGTGCATGCTTGACTTTGGCGGTTCATGGGAGGACCATCTTCATCTTGTTGAGTTTTTCTACAGTAATAGCTATCAAGCGAGCATTCAGATGGCTCCGTTTGAGACATTGTATGGTAGGAAGTGTCGGTCTCCTGTTTGTTGGCGCGACATAGGAGAGCGACGGCTATTGGGTCCCGAGTTGGTCTTGAGCACAGTGGAGACAGTGAAGAAAATACAGGGCCACCTCCGAGCAGCGCAGGATCGTCAGAAGCAGTGGGCAGATAATCGTCGTCGACCCTTGAAGTTCAAAGAGGGCGACCTGTGTTCTTGAAGATATCCCCCACTAGAGGCACGATTCGATTCGGAGGACGTGGCAAGTTGAGTCCAAGGTACATTGGGCCTTTCGATGTCTTGGAACGTGTTGGAGAGGTTGCCTACAGATTGGGCTTGCCATCGTCGCTAGAGGGAGTGCATGACGTATTCCATGTATCTCAGTTGAGGAGGTACGTGGCGGACAGCAATCATGTGCTTGATCACTCCGAGATCACAGTTGGACCGAGTTTGTCGTACGAAGAGCAACTAGTAGGTATCCTCGATCTCCGAGTGAAGGTGTTACGGAATCAATCTATTCTATTGGTTCGCGTGGCATGGAAGCATCACTCACCAGGGGAGTCTACTTGGGAGCGCGAGGACGACATCCGAAACCGCTACCTGCATTTGTTCGAAGACGAGGGTATGTCTTGCATTTTAAGCTCTTAAATTACTATTAATTTCCTTGCAATACATTTGATTCCCCGATATTAGTTTAATTTCGAGGACGAAATTTTCTTTAAGTTGGGTAGGATGTAAACCCCCAAGATTTTCTAATTATTTTTAGTGATTTAAAATTTATTTTTTTATTTATTATTTCGCATTAAAGAGTTAGTTGGTATATATGGGTGTATTTCTAGATATATATATATAATATGTGCGTCATTTTGTGTGCTTGATATTTTAAAGTGCTACTAAATATAGTCTATGATTATTGTAAAGATTTTCATTACTTAATTACAATTTATTGAAATTTATGGAATTATATGCCTTATATATATATATATATATATATAAATGTATATAGAGAGAGTAAAAAGGAAAAAAAAGAAGGGAAGATGCTGTGGTGGTCGGCCCATGTGGGGAACGACCACAGTGAAGGAAAAAGAAAAGGAAAGAAAAAAGAAAAAGAAAAGGAAAAGGAAAAGGAAAATATATATATATATATATATATATATATATATATATATATATAGTTAGCACCCACCCACTTAAGTGGGCGCCCCCCCCCCCCCCCCATCCCATGCACAGCAACAATGCTCACGTAGCAATAGCAACCCGTGGGCAAGGCCCAAATGGGGTTATTAGTAATAGCGTTTGTGTTAGGTTTTTGAACCAACTTGGTATATATATAACTTTTTCCACAAGCCTCAAAACCCTAATCTTCCAAAACGAAAGTTGAGGCTGATCATACCCTCTTCGCCTGCGAATTCGTTTAACCAACGATGGAGCTTTGTGCGCGACTAACAGAGCATCGGAAGTCAGTCCCGCGTCATCCACGGAGCAGTTTTCCCACTCAATGTACCCTACTTCCCTACGACGTAACTTTTTACTCGTAGCACCGATTTTCGATCCGTAAGATATTCTGGAAAGTAGACTTGACCCTGTTCGAGATCCTCTAGGTGGATTTCAAAAACAACCCATCGACTTGCTCGAAAAATCTAGACGAAGTTGAACAAAAATCTATTTTCTGTAACGCTAAAAATTGTTTTAAAACGATAACTTGTCGGCCAATTTTCTTGCTGTGCAGTAAAGTTCTATAGGAACTAATTAAAAATAGTAAAAGACAATATAACCGAGATCGGAACGCATCTTCTGGATTGTCGTTTCGATTTGTGTGTAAAGAGTAGATTGATGTTGAAGTTGAGAAAAAACTTGTATTTAATTATATTAATTTTCTGAAATTTGTCCGATATGGCGTGTGCTCCGACGAACCAGACGATGTGGTCACATGCTATATGCATCGAAGGATGCGTATAGACGTTGCGGACGTGTGGGAACTGACGGAACTCAGTTTCGTCGCGTGTGCGCGACGAAATCAACGCGTATCCGTCGAGATACCCCTGTATCGGTGTTTTGCAAACTTGTCCATAACTTCGTGTACAGTCGTCGAATCGAGACGAAACTTGTGCCAACAGGTCCGAATCGAAATTCTAGTCCTATGTGCCAAGTTTGGTTCGAATCTGAGAAGGTCGAATCGGAACCCATTTTTGGCGGGTCCGCGACCCACTCAAACGGACGATTTTGTACACAGCTCATTGGAATCCAAAACTGGACATACCATTGAGTTCCTCTCCTCAATCTGAATTCGTAGACATGTACTTTGATGACTTTAAAGACCATACACATTTCGGTACAAAGCGGATCCAACGGCGGACATCATTTTGACCCAAAATTACGATTTTGCCCCTGTTCCAGAATTAGACTTTTAGACAGGTGTTTTCTAGGTATATCTTTTACACCGAGTACATTTTTGATGTTTGTTTCAGCGTCCGAAGTAGTTTGGAGATTGTGACGTTTCTTAGCTGATATTGTGATTACCTGGACTTGCCACTTTGCACCATCAGGTAAGATACCTTGCCACCTTACTCTGTGATTATTATACTTCTTATTTTTAGTTGTTATTATCAACATTTTTTTCTTGATATTTAAACTATGCGTCCAAGTCACACTTGGGTGCGAGCGACTCTATCGGTCGTTTACATCGCCTTATTTATTTCTCTTGCATTGACTTAGTCTAGTGACCACCCATTGATGTTGAGGTATTGGTATATCTCATACAGCCTTGATACTTGTTGTATCACGTGATGTGAGTCACATGTAGGATACGTACCTGCGTAGTCGGCTGGCCACCGATACGTATGGAGCGTGCGATGGATAGGAGTAACTGCCAATAGTATTGCATGTTAGAAGACTTGGCGGTTACTAGAGGTTCATATCAGTCATAGAGATGATGATACTAGGCATTGGGTGGGGAGAACAATACCTGACGTTGGGCTTCTTTGTACTTCCCTGATTACCTGTGCGCTCCTCCGGAGACGCAGGCTCCAGGCGCCCTCTGACGTTTTCCAGAGCGTTATGGATGTTGCCCCTTGCACCTGGTGCCCTCTGACGCTTCCACAGCGTTATAGACGTAGGCCCCTGGTGCCCTTTATGGGAACTATGCCGATCCCATTTACAGCCAGGGCTCATGCGTCGAAGGATTGTATCTCAACTGCATATTCACAGTAGAATGGTCAGGAACCCGATTGCATGCATATCGTTTTCCTTATTATATTATCACAGTATATATGGCATGGTGTTTTCTTGTATCTTGTTATGTCCCCTGAGGACCTGGTTATCTCTCCAGGTTTACACAATTTTCTACAGGAGTACGGAGTGGCGTTGGATCTATCCTACATCGATGACGAGGCAGTCTTTACTGATGTCTAGTCTATTCTTTATTTGAGACATTAGTTGACATATTTTTGCATCTCATTTCTTTCTATTTGCGGAGGTCGGACTCCGATCTTGTGAGACTATTTTTCATAGCTGTTTGGAGTGAGTATATTCACCCGGCTATCTTTTGATACTTTTACTTATTTATTTGGACTCTATTATCTTCTGTGTTGAGCTGTGATGAGATTAGATTATACATTACTGGCCTGTGGTTATTTTGTTTACTGCTTATGTGCATATTTAAGGATTCCATATATTGGAGTATTCTTCGTATATGTGCAGCTGGCATGTTCACGTATTTGGTCCTACGTATTTTGGGACTGGGGCGTTACACCAGCAGAATGGTGTAGCCGAAAGAAGGAATAGAACTCTTATGAAGATGGATAGATCAATGATGAGTTATTCGGATTTGCCAGATTCGTTTTGGGGATATGTCTTAGAGACTGTAGCTTATATTTTGAACTTGGTTCCTTCTAAGTCAGTACCTCTTACTCCTACAAAGCTGTGGATTAGGCGTAAGCCTAGTCTGAAACATGTTCGCATTTGGGGCAGTCCAGCACATGTATTGAATGGGAAAAAAGATAAGTTGGAATCTCGTACAGAAGTACGCTTGTTTGTAGGATATCCAAGATGAACGAAAGAAGGTTTATTTTATAGTCCTAAGGATCAGAAGGTTATTGTTAGACCAATGCCCGATTCTTAGAGGAAGACTATGTGATGAACCATAAACCCACAAGTAGAGTTATTCTAGAAGAACTGAGACGTGAGACACCAAGTACTTCTATACCAACAGTACAGAAGGATGAACCACAAATAACTGTACAACATGTCACAAATGTTATGCCACAACCGATAGTGCCTCATCGTAGTGGGAGGATTGTGATACAACCTGATAGATATATATTCTTAGGAGAGTCGTCAGACTTCGTCCCTGAGGAACAAGATTATTATCCTTGTACCTACAATGAAGCACTCCAAGCTAAAGATGCAGAGTCTTGGCAAAAAGCAATGATATCTGAAATAGAATCTATGGATTCTAATCAGGTCTGGAAGCTTGTAGAACCACCCGCTGGTGTAAAAGCTATTGGATGTAAGTGGGTCTATAAGAGAAAAAGAGGATCAGACGGTAAGGTTGAAACCTTTAAAGCTCGGCTTGTAGCAAAAGATTTTACTCAAAGAGAGGGTATCGATTATGAGGAAACCTTTTCTCCTGTAGCCATGCTTAAGTCTGTCCAGATTCTTTTATCTATTACAGCTCATCTCGATTATGAGATTTGGCAAATGGTTGTCAATACAGCTTTCCTTAATAGAAGTCTTGAGGAAGACATCTATATGAAGTAACCAGACGGGTTCATTAAAAAGGGCCAAGAGCATCTTGTTTGTAAGCTCAATAAGTCCATTTATGGACTTAAGCAAGCTTCCAGATCTTGGAACATATGTTTTGATCAGGTAATAAAATCCTATGGATTTGATCAATGTCAGGATGAATCATATGTATACAGAAAGTGTGATGAAAATGTGGTGGTGTTCCTAGTACTTTATGTGGATGACATCTTGCTCATTGGAAACAATGTGAAGGTGTTATCTGATGTAAGGGTATGGTTATCCAAACAGTTTGATATGAAGGACTCAGGAGAATTAGGTCACATCCTCGGGATCAAAGTTCTACGAGATCGCAAGAAAAGGATGTTGGGCTTATCCCAAGCTTTCTATATCGATACTGTACTAACTCGTTTTAGTATGCAAAATTCTAAGAAAGGTTTCTTACCTTTTAGACATGGAATTGCTCTATCAAAGGAGCAGCGTCCGAGGACACCTAAAGAGATAGAGAACATGAAGGCAATTCCTTATGCTTCAGCAGTAGGAAGCTTAATGTATGCAATGCTATGTACGAGACCAGACATCTGCTTTGCCGTAGGCATGGTCAGCAGATATCAGTCTAACCCAGGACAAGAGCACTGGACTGCCGTAAAGCATATTTGAAGTACCTGAAAAGGACTAAAGAGTATATGCTAGTTTACCAGGCAGATAGTTTAGTTCCTATGGGGTATACAGACTCAGATTTTCAGTCAGATAGGGATTCCAAGAATTTTACCTCAGGTTATGTGTTTACTTGTATGGAGGAGTATCAAGCAAAAATGTGTTGCTGATTCCACCATGGAAGTCAAGTATGTAGCAGCCTCTGAGGCAGCCAAAGAAGCGGTTTGGCCCAGAAACTTTCTGTTGGACTTGGATGTGGTACCTAGTTTGCCTAAGTCTATTACACTTTATTATGATAATAGTGGTGCAGTTGCAAACTCGAAGGAACCACGAGCCATGAGACAGGTAAACACATTGAGCGCAGGTACCACCTGATACGAGATTTTATAAAGAAAGAAAAAGTTGCTGCGATCAAGATAGCATCAGCCGACAACCTAGCTGATCCCTTTACAAAGAGCTTACCAGCTAAGGCCTTTGATAGTCATGTTGTGGGAATGGGAGTCAGATGTGTAGCAGCATGGCTTTAAGTATAAGTGGGAGATTTGTAACAGTATACTGAAAAGAAATACTTTGAGTATAAGTGGGAGATTGTTAGGGTTATATACTAAAAGCATCACTTTTGTAGTAACATTATTTCCTTAAATTTTGAATGAGAATCATATAGGCAAATGTTTGCATATTATATTTGTTGCAAGTGTTAATGCAAATGTCTGATATTCTATATTGTAGATAATATGGTATATGGTGTCACACAGAAGATCATATTATCAGTTCCCTATGGAGTATATAAATAGTTCACAACCTAGATGGACTTGGACAATTTATTGGAAAGGTTGTATTGTAATCTGGTATTAGTCTATCTTGACTATAGGTTTACACTAGTACACTTTGTGTGTATTGAACATGACTACTTGATGTTGTTCTCTTTGTACTGACTACATAAGAGAACAAACACCTCTGTTATTATGGATGTTTGTGCTCTTAATTCGGATATAATAACAGACATGTATATGTAGTGTGTATTACTTTGACTCATGAAAGTGTGAGATTCATTATGGATCAACAACCTCTATGAATTAGGTAATAATATTGTATGTATGATCGACTATTGATTATAAAAAGAATCCATGTCCCGATACATCGGGTTGATGATGTCCCCTTAAGGAGCTCATAAGGATTGTCATGTAAATCCTGCAGGTGGATTATATCCGACATGACAACTAAAGTTGAGCGATACTACTTAAGGATAAAATATGTCGAACCAATATAGTTGTCAGTAACTTAATTTGATCGACGGACATACGATATCTTAACATGGGGAGCCAAACGAGCATATAATAAAAGGAGCCCACAAACATAATTTAGGATTAGGGAGGTAGTGTAATAATAGCTCATTAGTGGACCGAGCTATTATTAATGGGCTTGGATTATGTGTTCGGGCTGTCCAGATCCGTTAGGAGGCCTAACCCTAATTTTTCCTCATGGTCCCTACCGTAGCCTATATATATCCTCTATTCTCTGGCCACCACATTACTGATCAGAAATCTAAAACTTTCTCTAAATTCATGATTTACGTAAGGAGAGAAAGAGAGGGCTGCCAAGGAGAAGAAAAGGTTGGAAGATCGTTGCCCACACGACGTCCAACTCGAGAAAGGAATACGTGCAGAAGATATTGGGGTCGTCCGCTCGAGATTGCCAGGAATTACTTGTCTTCTTTCTGCCGTAGGTATAATTCGTGAACCATAGTTTCCGCCTATGAAGGGTTAGAACACGTATTAGATCTTTTTAACTTTATATCGATCAATACGCACACCAAAGAAAGGGTTCTGGGAATCCCCAGTTCCATCAATTGGTATCAGAGCCACTTTAGATCTATGTATTGATTGATACGTCCATGTTGTCCAATAAAACCTATGCTGTATAATAGTCAGTAGATGTAGATATGTTCAAACTCGATTTTGCAGGCATCTTAGAAGTTTGCTGAAGGTTTCGAAGGCCCCGAGGGTGATAAACTCCATGATACTGATATCTGGAGAACTCCTATTGAACACATTTTTAAAGAGACGCAGGCATAATCAGAAACCCAAGAAAAATAAGCTGCATCTGAAATTGGAAAGACCCTCGCTCTGTCGGAGACCAGAAGTGACCAAGTTGAATCAGGGGCTAGGTGCAGCCATGCTGATTCAGAAGCTTGGAGCAGCCGCTTCATATCCAGAGGCTCGAAAGTGGGGAGCAGTCAAGAAGTTACAACAATATCTGCTTTTGTATTGGAAAGACTTACTACAGAAAGAGATACTGAGTCTATCAAGAGTCCCTATATTCCAACGGGCCAGGTAAATTTTTGGTTTTATTTGCCATTGCTTTTTAGCCAATGATATGTGATATAACGATTTTAATTTGAATTGTATCAAGTTATATAGGGACACTCGCTGAAGTCCTAGTAGCCTCCACCGCATTCAGCATCAGTTCAACTATGGCTCCCTTGGATGTTGGGACACATGCCATATGGAGGAAAGCTCATTAGGAACGCCTGCATTGAAATCTATAAGTGCTGATGTTACGCCGGTTGCTAATATTCCTCCGGCCTTTGTAGAAGGAGAATTTTTAGATACAGAGAGACACCTGGTGTGCAGGCGGTAATAGGTAGCCCCTTTCGTATTTATACGGATACCTTCTTCACCTCTCTGCACTTCTTAGTTCAGTTGGCCATAGAAAAACTATACTTACGATTTTGTGAGAAGATCTTCTCTATATCCAATTAAATCCATACGCAATTTTGGCAACATAGAAACGGCAAAAACCTTAGAGCAGATCCTGTCAGAACTAGAGAAACCTATCCAGTCTTATCAGGATATGATCAAAGGGAATATAAACAGACTGGTGGATGCTGAACTTAAGACCATAGCTCGAGAGTATGAAGAACGATGAGCCGTTCTTGACAATATTATGGCAGCATTTTTTATACAATCTATAGAGTCCAATATGACTGATACTAATTCCTCTATTGAACTCTATAAGGCTGAAGAAGCAGAAAAAGACAAAGAAATGACTGAAGGTCAGGCTCGCATCCAAGAGCGAGAAGCTGAATTGACCCGAGCCTGCACATCGGTCACAGCGGCTAGAAAATGCCAAGAGGATGTTATCAAACTGCGTCAATTTGCCTCGAGCCATTTGGATGACTTGAATAGATAGAGGGATGACCTTATCCGAGCTCGAAATACGGAGATGGAGCATCATATCCTATCGATGCAGCCATTAACTCCAGAGTTCATGAAGAACTTGGCCAGGAAAAGGGTTATTACTACAAGGGTGGAACGAGCTAAAGCCTTAAAGAAAAATGATCTCTAACATCAGCACTCCACCTCCCCAATGAGTTTTTCAGAGAATAAGATGAATGTAATAATCTTTTTGAACAATTTTTATCACATTTTTGAGAAATGCAATAGTTTATGTTCTCAAAATTTTGATATAAAAAGAAACTAATAATTTTGCGACTCTATTACTTATTATGTATCTGTTTGAGACACAAGCAATAGATAGAGGTGTAGAAATACATTCAGAGGTCCTGGACGTGACGTATTTCTTGAAAATAGTATCACTTATTATATCAGTTAGAGATAATGTGGACGTAACATAATATAACTTGATGTGATGTTATTTTTGAGATGACGTTATCAAAGGTAATGTGGACGTGACAAGTCGTTGATACAGACAATAGAATTCAGCTGTAATGTGGATGTGCATTCTTATATTTGTTGATTATTCTTAATCCAACTCGGGTTCAAGAATAAGATATCTTTTAAAATGAATGGGTTTCAAAAGATTATGGTGTGATGATATGTTGTGGTGGATGTTACAGGTTAATCTTTTGAGGATGTACCATAAAATATAGGTAGACTCTACTTGGGAATTTTTGAGGATTTATTATCTATGGGTTTATTCACGAAAGAATGAATAAAAGATAAGAATTCAAAGATTGTGGATGTACAATATTTTGCTAGAAAATATAATACATGCTTTCAAATATGGTATTTCTTTAGAAATTTGCCATTGATAGTCATCATAGCTATTCGACCATCTATCCCGGTCAACCGGTAAGCTCCGTTAGAGAAGACTTTGCTTATGACATAGGGACCCTCCCACTTTGGCTCGAACTTGCATTTACGCATGTGCGTCATAGTCATAGGACGTCTGACAGTAAGGACTAATTCACCCTTTTGAAAGATTCGTACTTTGACTTTACCGTTGAGAGCTTCGAAATACGGGCCTGATATAGCTCAATATGTTGTTGAGCTAACAACCATTTCTCATCGAGTGCTTCAAATTCTTGAAGTCGAAGGCGACAATTATTTTCTATTGTTAGTTCATTGGCGATAGCTATTCTCAGGGATAAAATTTGAATCTACAATGGTAAAACAGTTTTACTTCAGTATACTAGAGAGAAGGGTATACAACCAGTCGGGGTACGTACAGTAGTGCGGTACGGCCATAAACATTCTTCAAGTTTTTTGCTCCAATTGCGTTTATTAGCAGAAATGAACTTCTTAAGAAGCTTGATGATTGTCTTATTGAATGCTTCTGCTAAACCATTAGCTGCGAGATTATAAGCTGTAGAAGCAATGTTGTTAATTCGGGTGTTATTATAGAATTGAGTAAATACTTGACTTACGAACTTAGGTCTGTTGTTGTGAATGATTCTTCGTGGAACGCCGAATCGATAGATCACGTGGTGCTTGATGAAGCTGATGACATTGCTTGTCTGGACCTCAGCGAAAGGAATAGTTTCTGCCCACTTTGAGAAATAATCGGTTATAGCCAGGATGAACAGATGTCCCTGGGATGATGGTGGATTAATTGGACCAATAATATCTATGCCCCAAGCTTCAAAGGACCAAGATGTTGCAGTTGGATGTAAGAATTCTGACGGTTGGTAGATGAAATATGCATGAATTTGACATGCTTTGCATTTTCTTGCATACTCAATTGCATCTGCCACCATAGTAGGCCAATAGTATCACATGTGTCTAATACGGTCATATAGCTTAGGACCAGACTGATGTGCACCACAGACACCTTCATGAGATTCACGTAATATCCATTTTGCTTTATCACCCAAAGGCAGCGCAGGAGCAAACCGTCAAAAGATCGACGGTAAAGTTTCTTGGACGAATGATTGTAATAGAACTGGAGTGACCGACGATGAATTGTCGTTGCTTCTTTAGGGTCTTCTAGCAAGATGTCATGTATTGCAAAGTTGATAAAGGAAGTCCTGTAATCTTCATTAGTAGTACAAATTTTGACTGCATTACTGAATTCAATATTCAAATTATTCTCAACACAGAATAATTCTCGATTAGCGATAATGATTAATTATTTCCCTTTTAAAGGAACAGCTAGCACTGCCGCTAGATTAGCAAGTGCATCGGCTTCCGTATTGTACGCTCGATGTACGTGTTTAATAAAGAAACTTTGAATAATATAGCAAGTTTAACTGCTGCTTCTTGATAGAGGATGAGATCTTGGTGTTGAACCTCATACGTACCTCTAACGTGGTTGGAAATCAATTTAGAGTCTCCGACACTTCAAGATAATCAATATCCAGTTATTTAGCTAACTGAAGAACAATGAGCACAACGTTGTATTCAGCAACATTATTGGAACATGGCTCATCTAGATAATAGGCTCTCTGAATGACTAACCCTTCTGGGGATACGAGGACAGTTCCTACTCTAGTGATGATGATATCATTAGGTACGATTCTAGATGCACCATCAAAGAATATACGCCAAGCGATTATTCCTTCTGAAGTCGTGTTAGACTCTAAAGTTTCCTCGGAAATCTCGTCATAGAGTTTTGAAGTTTCAAGAATTGGATGAGCAGCCAAGAAGTCAGCCAGGACTTGATCCTTGACAGACTTCTGCAGAACATAAAGCATATCATACTGTGCTAACAGCATTGCCCAGGTAGCAAGTCTAGAATTGAGTGTACTAGAACTTTTTTATCATGACTCGTAGAGGATTGACTCTGAAGATAACATGGATGGTTTGTCCTCTGATGTAATGACGCATCTTCTGGATAACGAACATCAAGGTTAAGCATTCTTTTTCTACTGGACTGTATCAATGTTCAGCACCGATCATTATGTAGCTGAGATAGTAGATTGCTTGCTTATGGCCTTCGTGGTTCTTCTGGGCTAGGAGGGCACCAAGAGAATGATCCATCGCTCGAATGTACATCAAAAAAGATATCCTTTTGATTGAAGGAACTAGGACTGGAGGGTTCATCAAGTACCGCTTAATGTCCTCAAATGCTTGCTGACATTCATCAGTTCAAACGAAAGATACACCTTTCTTCATTAATTGAGTGAACGGTCTACAGCATCTAGAAAAATTTGAGATGAATCTCCTGGTATAGGAAAGTCGTCCTTGGTGTAACCACCATTTTCTAAAAATAAAGGTATTTTTTACTTTTTGTGAATTTAATTATTTTAGTTATCTATTAATTAATTTAACTGTGTTAGTGATATTATTTTGGTAAAACCTTAGAACCATCTTGACTAGATGATTAGATATGACCATGGTAGACTAGATTATGAGTTTTAACAAAACTTAAAACTCATTTTCATTTAGTTAAATAGTCTCTATTCTAATTAGATAGTTAATTGAACTTTTAGGCTAAAAACACTAAGTTAGAACGGACCCTTTTTCTTAGAACTTGTCATGACAACTTAGGAGGGCCTTCTAGACTTTTCACTAATGGACCAAACCCTAAACTAAACCTAAAATGGCAGCCCACCCTCATTAAATAGCCCAACTTCTTCATCTTCCTCCTCTTTCATTCAAAACCTAACCCTAATTTGGAAGCTTTTTCCCTAACTTGTTCCCACACCCTTTCTCATCCAAACACCCCCAAATTAGTTTTATTCTCTTCCCCTTGGAGAGGAGAAGGCTCTATTGGCTTGGTTGGAAGGATTTGGAGCATTGGAGCTTGAAGGAATTCTTGATCTAAGAATTTGTTCATTGGGAATCCATCTTCCAATTGGTAAGAGCTCTCTAAACCCTTCACATTTCATTTCTTTAGTGTAGATGCATTCATTTAGGACCCCCATTCCATTAGGGTGCCATTAGAGAGGAGTTGAGGCTCTCCTCTTCCTATTTGAAGGTTTTTCTCTTTCGATTTTGATTCGATTTGGAGGAAATTCGTAGGAATCTAGGGTTTGTGAAATTGGTAGATTAGGTCATGCTAATGATATAGATTATGTAGGCATACTTTGGGTTAAGTTTGGATCCATTTGGAGTGCATATCATGAGGGTATTGGATATGCACACCAAGTGTTTGTCAAAATGACTCAAGGAGCACCAATGCTTTAATTTTAGTTTTAACTCTTATTTTGGGAATGCGTAGCTGTAGGTTAATTGTTAGTGAGTCTATTTAATGATTAGAATTGATTTTGGTATGTTAAATAGATTGGGGGCTGTGGTTTGGGGGGTGTACTGTCACTGTCATTGATATCAGTCCCTATGATCTAATAGCAGTCTACCCATTAAATGTTCTGTCCATGAGTTGTGCAGTCATCTATTGTGCAGTCCATTTTATATTTGTTCAGTCAAATTGTCCTACCCATTGTAGGTTCGAGTTTAGATGTGGTATCAGTTCTCATCCACGACATGGTTGTCCTGCATATCATTCATATATATATGAATATCAACTTTTTAGTATCAATAGGATATTATTTCATTCCAAATCCTTAATGTCCTAATGTTGTTTGTTCTGTCTTTTTGAACATTTAAAGGTTCAGTCACCCTTTAGTTTTCAGTCTCATTCTTTTTAAGGTGTTAGTCTTGTATCTTCCTCATAATTTCCTGTTCACTGTATATGTGATGTTCTATCCCTAGACCACCTTGCAGTCCATGTCTTATCCTAATTAATGTATCAGTTCATTGGTTTTAGATGTGTATCAATTTAACTGTTCAGTCCAGTTAGGTAAACACCCTTGTTCAGATCTTATGAGGACAATGAGCATGTATTAGTCCAAATTGGACTGGGCATCATCTTTAGAATACAATTGTTCGGTCCTTGCTTTTGAGTTCAGTCTATTGAACATCCAATTCAGTCCTAAGCTAATGTTTCAGTCCTCATAATGGTATCAGTCCCCTACTTTACCTTAGTATCAGTCATGTGAGAGCTTATATGATCAGTTCCCATTGGCTTGCCATTTTATTTGATATTCCAGTCCCATATACATTTGAGTATCAGTCTTTGATGTTGCCCTGTCTTGTTTTGATCAATCTATGTTCAGTCCATATACTCATTCAATCCTTGTATATACTTAAGAAAATCCTATTCCCATATGAAATCAGTTCTTCCTACCATTCATTATTTAAACCATGTAAACCCCCATCTTGGTATCAGTCCAAATATCCCTGAGTAGAGTCCCTACTTCTGATATATTATATATGAATGTATTGTAAGGGATTTCCTTGTCTTGGCTTTGCATAACATGTGGTAGTAAGGGTATCAGATTAAGGAAAGATAGGCTTTTGCAATGTATCAGATATTTAAGAGGGGAAAGTTAAACATATGAAGAGGTAAGTAGGCTCGGGTTGGTCTTTGTGTCCAACAATTGCTTGGACAACTGACATTGGCAGCACAGGACATGTATGTGTGTGTTCGAGAGTTGAGTAAGGGAACATAGACGTTTGAGCAGTACTAGGGAGGGGGTTTAAGTGACAAGTAGATATGTGTCATTCAGAGGATGTGTGTGTGTGTGTCAGTGAGTGCCAAGTGTTTGGGTTTAAGTGCCAGTGAGAGATAGGGGAGGCCTTGACAGCAAGCCTTAGGCCATTAGGCTACTGCTGGACAGTAGGCCTTGCATATAAGCTAGTGTGCATGGGTTGAGTGAGTGTATAATTATGTATGAAGGTATGTGTGTGTAAGGGAAAATAAAGGGGGTAAACCTATGTATGTTTAGAGAGTGTTGGGGTATTGGAGTGAAGGCTATGAGTGTAAGAAGGTTACAGGAGAGAAGAGCTATGGACAACAGCAATAGAAAAATTTGCAGGCTTGTTGCCTCTATGTTGCGACAGGAAAAACATCAGTTAGAGGAGGAGTGCCAGATTTAGGCACACACAAGTTCTTAGTATTCTACCTATTACCTCTTTGTATCAATTAGTGATTTCAGTCCACTTACCCTTGTTCAATCAAATCCTAATATTTACATCAATCTATTTATGAGCTTAGTCCAGTGGCAAGCTCTTGACTAATTTTCCCATTCTCCTTGTATCAGTTAAGTAATGTCTTATTCAGTCCCCTTTTGTCTTTGATGTTGTCCTACTGTTGTACCAGTCCACATCATTGGTAATTAGCCCTTGTCATGTCTCAAATTTAAATAACAAAATCTCCATCATTACAATTCAAAAGTTCTAACAGAGAATCTATAACAAGTCAAGCTAAAACTAAGTCTCTCGGCCACTCCTGAGAATCCGGACCCATGGTAGCAATCCCTTCCTCGGATCCGTAATAAGTGGAACACAGATCCCCTGAGCAATTATCTGAAAAATATATCTAGTTAGGATGGAACGAGCACATCTCCTCTAGCAGTTCCAAATAAATGCCAAAACTATAAAACAGTTATAGACAGTAATACTTGATGAATATAGAAAGATTGAGACATGAAAGGAAATAGAACAACAGTTGACTAATGTACATGAGAGTAAATATAGTAAATCAGAGGAGCATGGTAATATAGACTATAAATAGAAATATCTAAACTAAAATAATGTGATGTGACGCCAGACAGTACAATGTGAGTCAAGTATGATTCCAGTGTGAGTCCAGTACAAGACATTAAAACCAGTGTGTTTTGAAATACTGCTTTCGACATGTAAACGACTAGAAAATAAATACGGCACATCGCACGCTTGGTAAGCGTACGACGACTATCTTTCCATATTAGACCAAGAGTGGTTTCGGTACAATTAGAAATGTTTACATGTCTATTCGAGTATTTTTTTGCCCCGACTAGTACCAATGAATCCTGTCACCCCCAGTTTTCAGAAACAGGAGTATTTTTGTCATTTTGCATTTTTGAAAATTTTTAAAATTTATTTTATTATTTATGATATTATTTTGGGGTTGAAATTTATTTTATTATTTATGATATTGTTTTGGGGTTATTTGAGTCGGGTTCGAATTTCAACTCAATCCGACTTGAAACGGGGACCCGGGGGGTAGTTTGACTCTAGTGGGACCCACACACTAGTTAGACATGGCCCACATGATATTAATTTTAGTCCACATGATATTAATTTTAGTTAGTAGTTAGACTAATTATTTATGGATAGGTTTAGTTTAATTAGAGACTTAAAACTAGACTAAATTGACCTCAACCTTTAACCCATTCCTAATTTAAATCAAATGGATTAGTGGAGGGCATTTTGGACATTCAAAATGGGAACACCTCATCCTTTTTGGGCAGCCACCTATGGGGGGGATAAGGGGTCAGTCACCATCTCTTCCATTTTATTTTATCTATCCATTTTCTCTCTCTTGTTCTTCCCCAAATTTTTAGAGAACAACTCCATTGATTTCATCTCCAAATCCACCATTTCTTCCACCAATTTTTTTTATTTCTCTTCTACTCTATGGTTAGAGGGTGCTAGCCAAGTTTGGGAGGATTCGGAGCTCGTTCGTGTCCTTTTGGAATCTCTACGTGTCGGTGTCGTGTCGGAAGGATTTTCCTTTGAATCTCTCTCCCGGAAGGTATAATCTCTTTTCTAATCCGTCCCTACATGTATATAGGAATATTTTAAACCCATAGGAATGACCCCCATGGTTGTATCTCTATTTGTGTCCATCTCTTATCAATTTGGAGGTCATAGGAGTGTCCTTTGTGTTGTGGTTGTGTCCTAGTTGGAAAAACTCCTATTTTGGACACTTGTGTGCATATATATATTTATTTGTGTGTGTGGTTAGATGGTTAGAGAGTGGATTGATCTTATTTAGGATGGTTAGAATATGTTTTATTTAGATAGCTATGTTGGTATCCAAGTATTTTGGCCTACATGTGTTTTTTGTCCAAACAACCCAAATTCGTCATAATTTTTATCCACGTTTTTAGTAGCTAGAGCAACTTAGAAATGTCATAACTTTTAGCTCATAACTCCAATTAATCTCCCCTTTTTTTAAAAGAAGAGTATCGAAGTTAGCTTTTCAAATATATATTTTAATAAGCCAAATTCGTTCTATAACTTTCTGTAGAATTGTTTGAGTGTCAGCTGTACGAAAAATGAACGCGTTTCGGTGTTTTCGCGATTTCGGGAACTTTCGGACACGAAAATGCGATCCGTTTGAAGTTTCAAAAAGCTAACACGAAGAGCTATAACATACTTTAATCTTAGAATTTTGTGAAGGTCCAATTAGTATAGTATTGGTTTTAAGTAGAAGAGTGACTATGCGACGTAGGCATTTTGTGTAACCTATGAGCCTAGTATAGATATCATGTGAATGTAGGTATCATAGATTGTCAAGAATATATATATATATATATATATATATATATATATATATATATATATATATATATATATTTATATATATATAATGTAATATATGTTAGTATAGTGTGTGTGTTGGTTGAGATAAGGATGTGTGTGGTTAGTGGAGAGAAGTGAGATTGATAGAGGATATGTGTTAGTGTGTGTTTGATGTTGTATAGATGGTAGTGTAGTGTGTATGGGTTGTGAAGGTGAGAGAGTTGGAAGGATCATGCCATCCTATTTGACTTGAGGCTAGTGTAGTTTGTTGAGTGATTTGTGTTTTGGTTGAGTGGTAGTGTGTTTGTATATGATGTGTGTAGGTGTGTTAGAAGAGAAGGGTGGTGGATTTGGTATATGTGTTTGTGTTAGTATTGGAGTGGAGAGAAATTTAAATATTGTATGTATGGATATGTTAGTATGTTAGTGGTTATGTTAGAATCTATGTAGAGGTTAGAGATATATTCGAAGTTAGATAGTGATAGCTTGTATAAGTTAGATAATTAGTTGTGTTAGTCTATGTTATTGTTAGTTAGAGATGACATATGTTAGTTGTGTTAGGTTTATAAGTTAGAATAGATGGTTAGAAGTTATATGTTAGAGTTGGTTAGTATCTTATATTAGAGGTATAAGTTAGGATATAGATGAGTGAGTATCCTAAGATACAAATCAGTATCTTAGAAGGTAAAAGTAGGATTTTGGGGTAAAGTCTAAGAAAGGGTTTTGATTGTTAAGATGGAATTAGAAATAGGTTGTCTTGGTAGGTAATAACTAGATGAGGGAAGTTTAGGCTATTCTTGACCCCCGTTGACCAACAGTTGACTTTTTGACCGAAAGTCAACTTCAAGTCAACACTTGACTTAGAATTGACCAAAACCAAACCAGAGTTGACCAGTTGACTAAAAATCAACTATTAGTCAACATTTGACTTGTTTGACCTAGGGTTGACCTAGGGTTGACCCAGGGTTGACTCATTGTTGACCAGAGTTAACCAGAGTTGACTTTTTGACCAAAAGTCAACTGTAAGTCAACCTTTGACCCAGATTGACCTAGTTTGACTTGGATTGACTTTCTGTGACTTTGTTTGACCTTGGTTATCTTAATGTGACCCAGTTTGGCTCAGTATAACCTAGTGTGACCTAGTTTAGCTCGTTGTAACTTGGTTTGACCTAGTTTTTGACTTAGACTTGCATATCATGACTAGATTAGCTTTCCTTTCATTATTAAACCATGTTTTGACTTGTAGTATCTCATCTTTAGGTCTATGATTACTCTGAACGTTTGTTCACCTGATCAGCTCAGGACCGCAGGCGAGTACATTCACTGATAGTTTTCATTGTCTTAATATCTACTATATTCGATTCAGTTGTAGTGTCTTACATGATTCCCGATACGACGTTTCACGGACTAGTATACGTTGGATCCTGTCATGAGATGTTATTTCTGAATTTTTCTTGGTATGTTGGTATGTGATATCCATGTTCATGTACTTATATAGACATCGATTTGGGAGTGGGATGATCACCTGCTTTCGAATCCGTGTCATGATGTGCCATGTCCGGATCCATGATACTATTCGGGGATGGAAGAATTATTAGGGGTTATATGATCAAAGCCTCCCTGTCACTATTTTGCTAGCGCCACCCTCACCTCACGTAGGGTGTAGCAGATACCCCATGCCAGATTATCCAGGTTGGCCGGCATGACTCTCCGTTGAGGTTATCGCAGATTGCCGGGCCAAGTGGATAACCCCACCATGACTCCCTAGCCGATCACATATCGCTCTAATAATTCAAATCGCATTTTACATTTATTGTCGTACCTTATATTCCAGTTCAGCTTTACTTTCTGTACTTCTCACCATGCTATGATTCCATTACTCACACGCTGTACCTACTTTTATACTGTACCATGATTTGAGACTAAGTTCTATTCGAAAGAAGGGTTACAATCCCGGTCCTTGTTTGGTTCAAGGGTTGTAACTCGACTTTCAAATGGTTTCCAAGTCGCCTATATCTTTGTCTTGTATTTCATTATACTGTCTCTTATAGTATTTGTCAATTCATATGGAACTGCTGTTGGTGTTTGTACTTGCTCATTTTCTGACCGGATACCGTTGACATATTACAGATGATTCTGAGGCAGATTGCCCGACCTATTATGGGGTCGAGTCTGATGGAGTAGACCTGGGTTGTGGTTTATTAGTAGAGCCACTAGACTTTGCTCACCCTGAGTAGTATAGCTTAGTTAGGTTTGCCTGGCCTACGAGCCAGCTAGTAATTTTTAGACTATAGTAGTTTTTATATATTATGTGATTCTCTGGGTTGTTTGTGTATAGCTCTGGACTTGTGTGGATCTTAGACTTATTTCCTGTTCTCATCATTCGTATTTTCCTTTCCATACTATCTACCTTAGTTTTACATTTGTGATTGAGACTGTATTGCTATGTCACCTCCATTCGGAGTGTATATACTGTACAGGTACATTTATCTGTTTAGTTATAGTATTTATAGATGGCCTAGACAGCATTCTACCGTCGATACTACGGGGTAGGCTGGACGTAACCACGTACTCGTGCCCCTCTTCAGGGTGCGGGTCGTGACACGTTTTTGTGGTGGCCCATGCAGGTCAGAGTCGCAATTAGTGCGATCTCGTAATGGTGCTCGACTTAGAGTACTAATTACGAGCCTACAACTAGGATATAGGATATGAAAGGAGTTACTCAATCACATTTTAGGAAAATTCTGATCTTTTGATTATCATGACAACTCTTCTTGCATTTGAATTCAATTGTCCTCCTTTGATAATATCTTATCTTGTGCCATATTGATCTCTTGGGTTCAATTCGTCTTCAGGATGATAGTGAATTATTTTCAGGCAGTAGCAGAGCAGATAGCAGGTTCCAATCTTTCGATCTTATTTTCGTATTTTCTTTCTTATAAACTGTCTTGAAATTCAATTCCATCTGTTCCTTGATCGTTGGATGAAATTTTGTTCTTGTGATGTGATGTTCTTCTGAGATAAGTCGTATGGGCTAGGTCGTCTTGATTATGAGATTTTAAAATCCTCTAGGGTCATGCTAGCAGGCATAGTGAGGACATATAGTCGGATTATGGTCGTATTTCTTGGGTGTGGAAATTTAAGGTTTTCGCTGCCAAGCATGCGGCAATGCAAAAATTTTAAATACCATAATTCTAGAGGTATGTGCCATAGTCAAGGACTCTGTGATTATCATAGCATTGCTCACTGGCATGACAGAGATTCTGAGTATCATGATTTTGGACAGACGCATACGATTATCGAATTGCATGATTTTTCTGTGGTTACTTTGTTTTAATTTTTGAGGATGATTCCTTTAAGGTGGATAAACTTGTAGCACCTAGTTTCTATTTGAGTATAATTTTAAAATGCTATAATTTTAGTCATTTAATTAATGTCATTTAATTCATACTTTGATTTTGGAGATTTTAATCATTTTAAATTTTTAAGCCATGACTTGTGATTTTGATATTTTACTAGTGAAACCCTAGGGACTGTTTGACCTGGAGCCTAACCATGTGATTAGGATACTTTCAGCATTATTTTTGGCCCAAGGATATTTTGGTCATTGGACCTCTTTAATTTATTTTGGTATTTTGTATTGGTGATTGCTTGGTTTTAATTTCGAGGACGAAATTTTTTAAGGTGGATAGATTTGTCACCCCCAGTTTTCAGAAACAGGGGTATTTTTATCATTTTGCATTTTTGAATATTTTTAAAATTTATTTTATTATTTATGATATTGTTTTGGGGTTATTTGAGTCGGGTTCGAATTTCAACTCAATCCAACTTGAAACGGGGACCCGGGGGGTAGTTTGACTCTAGTGGGACCCACACACTAGTTAGACATGGTCCACATGATATTAATTTTAGTCCACATGATATTAATTTTAGTTAGTAGTTAGACTAATTATTTATGGATAGGTTTAGTTTAATTAGAGACTTAAAACTAGACTAAATTGACCTCAACCTTTAACCCATTCCTAATTTAAATCAAATGGATTAGTGGAGGGCATTTTGGACATTCAAAATGGGAACACCTCATCCTTTTTGGGCAGCCACCTATTGGAGGGGATAAGGGGTCAGTCACCATCTCTTCTATTTTATTTTATCCATCCATTTTCTCTCTCTTGTTCTTCCCCAAATTTTTAGAGAACAACTCCATTGATTTCATCTCCAAATCCACCATTTCTTCCACCAAATTTTTTTCATTTCTCTTCTACTCTATGGTTAGAGGGTGCTAGCCAAGTTTGGGAGGATTCGGAGCTCGTTCGTGTCCTTTTGGAATCTCTACGTGTCGGTGTCGTGTCGGAAGGATTTTCCTTTGAATCTCTCTCCCGGAAGGTATAATCTCTTCTATAATCCATCCCTACATGCATATAGGAATATTTTGAACCCATAGGAATGACCCCCATGGTTGTATCTCCATTTGTGTCCATTTCTTGTCCATTTGGAGGTCATAGGAGTGTCCTTTGTGTTGTGGTTGTGTCCTAGTGGGAAAAACTCCTATTTTGGACACTTGTGTGCATATATATATTTATTTATGTGTGTGGTTAGATGGTTAGAGAGTGGATTGATCTTATTTCGGATGGTTAGAATATGTTTTATTTAGATAGCTATGTTGGTATCCAAGTATTTTGGCCTACATGTGTTTTTTGTTCAAACAACCCAAATTCGTCATAATTTTTATCCACGTTTTTAGTACCTAGAGCAACTTAGAAATGTCATAACTTTTAGCTCATGACTCCAATTAACCTCTCATTTTTTTTAAAGAAGAGTATCGAAGTTATCTTTCCAAATATATATTTTAATAAGCCAAATTCGTTCTATAACTTTCTGTAGAATTGTTTGACTGTCAGCTGTACGAAAAATGAACGTGTTTCGGTGTTTTCGCGATTCCGGGAGCTTCCGGACACGAAAATGCGATCCGTTTGAAGTTTCGAAAAGCTAACACGAAAACTATAACATACTTTAATCCTAGAATTTTGTGAAGGTCCAATTGGTACAGTATTGGTTTTAAGTAGAAGAGTGACTATGCGACGTAGGCATATTGTGTAACCTATGAGCCTAGTATAGATATCATGTGAATGTAGGTATCATAGATTGTCAAGAATATGTATGATATAGTACATATATGTATATATATATATTATTGTTATGTAATATATGTTAGTATAGTGTGTGTTTGAATGAGATAAGGATGTGTGTGGTTAGCGGAGAGAAGTGAGATTGATAGAGGATATGTGTTAGTGGGTGTTTGATGTTGTATAGATGGTAGTGTAGTGTGTGTAGGTTGTGAAGGTGAGAGAGTTGGAAGGATCATGCCATCCTATTTGACTTGAGGCTAGTGTAGTTTGTTGAGTGATTTATGTTTTGGTTGAGTGGTAGTGTGTTTGTATATAGATGTGTGTAGGTGTGTTAGAAGAGAAGGGTGGTGGATTTGGTATATGTGTTTGTGTGTGTGTTAGTATTGGAGTGGAGAGAAATTTAAATGTTGTACGTATGGATATGTTAGTATGTTAGTGGTTATGTTAGAATCTATGTAGAGGTTAGAGATATATTCGAAGTTAGATAGTGATAGCTTGTATAAGTTAGATAATTAGTTATGTTAGTCTATGTTATTGTTAGTTAGAGTTGACATATGTTAGTTGTGTTAGGTTTATAAGTTAGAATAGATGGTTAGAAGTTATATGTTAGAGTTGGTTAGTATCTTATATTAGAGGTATAAGTTAGGATATAGATGAGTGAGTATCCTAAGATACAAATCAGTATCTTAGAAGGTAAAAGTAGGATTTTGGGGTAAAGTCTAAGAAAGGGTTTTGATTGTTAAGATGGAATTAGAAATAGGTTGTCTTGGTAGGTAATAACTAGATGAGGGTAGTTTAGGCTATTCTTGACCCCCGTTGACCAATAGTTGACTTTTTGACCGAAAGTCAACTTCAAGTCAACACTTGACTTAGAATTGACCAAAACCAAACCAGAGTTAACCAGAGTTGACCAGTTGACTGAAAATCAACTGTTAGTCAACATTTAACTTGTTTGACCTAGGGTTGACCTAAGGTTGACCTAGGGTTGACCCAGGGTTGACCAGAGTTTACCAGAGTTGACTTTTTGACCAAAAGTCAACTGTAAGTCAACCTTTGACCCAGATTGACCTAGTTTGACTTGGATTGACTTTCTGTGACTTTGTTTGACCTTGGTTATCCTAGTGTGACCCAGTTTGGCTCAGTATAACCTAGTGTGACCTAGTTTAGCTCGGTGTAACTTGGTTTGACCTAGTTTTTGACTTAGACTTGCATATCATGACTAGATTAGCTTTTCATTCATTATTAAACCATGTTTTGACTTGTAGTATCTCATCTTTAGGTCTGTGATTACTCTAAACGTCTGTTCACCTTATCAACTCAGGACCGCAGGCGAGTACATTCACTGATAGTTTTCATTGTCTTGATATCTACTATATCTGATTCAGTTGTAGTGTCTTACATGATTTCCGACATGACGGTTCACGGACTAGTATACGTTGGATCCTGTCATGAGATGTTATTCCCAAATTTTTCTTGGCATGTTGGTATGTGATATCCATGTTCATGTACTTATATAGACATCGATTTGGGAGTGGGCTGATCACCTGCTTTCGAATCCGTATCATGATGTGCCATGTCCGGATCCATCATACTATTCGGGAATAGGAGAATTATTAGGGGTTATGTGATCAAAGCCTCCCTGTCACTATTTTGCTAGCGCTACCCTCACCTCATGTAGGGTGTAGCAGATACCCCATGCCAGGTTATCCAGGTTGGCCGGCATGACTCTCCGTTGAGGTTACCGTAGATTGCCGGGCCAAGTGGATAACCCCACCATGACTTCCTAGCCAATCATATATCGCTCTAATAATTTAAATCATATTTTACATTTATTGTCGTATCTTATATTCCAGTTCAGCTTTACTTTCTGTACTTCTCACCATGCTATGATTCCATTACTCACATGCTCTACCAGCTTTTATATTATACCATGATTTGAGACTAAGTTCTATTCGAAAGAAGGGTTACAATCTCGGTCCTTGTTTGGTTCAAGGGTTGTAACTCGGCTTTCAAATGG
This sequence comes from Iris pallida, assembly GCA_029216955.1. NCBI lineage: Eukaryota > Viridiplantae > Streptophyta > Magnoliopsida > Asparagales > Iridaceae > Iris > Iris pallida. Next base: position 42,507,110 of record JANAVB010014796.1, read on the forward strand.
TTTCCAAGTCGCCTATATCTTTGTCTTGTATTTCATTATACTGTCTCTTATAGTATTTGTCAATTCATATGGAACTGCTGTTGGTGTTTGTACTTGCTCATTTTCCTGACAGGATACCATTGACATATTACAGATGATTCTGAGGCAGATTGCCCGACCTATTATGCGGTCGAGTCTGATGGGGTAGACCCGGGCTGTGGTTTGTTAGTAGAGCCACTAGACATTGCTCACCCTGAGTAGTGTAGCTTAGTTAGGTTTACCTGGCCTACGAGCCAGCTAGTACTTTTTAGACTGTAGTAGTTTTTATATATTATGTGATTCTCTGGGTTATTTGTGTATAGCTCTGGACTTGTGTGGATCTTGGACTTATTTCCTGTTGTCATCATTCGTATTTTTCTTTCCATACTATCTACCTTAGTTTTACATTTGTGATTGAGACTGTATTTCTATGTCACCTCCATTCGGAGTGTATATACTGTACAGGTACATTTATCTGTTTAGTAGTAGTATTTATAGATGACCTAGACAGCATTCTACCGCCGATACTGCGGCGTAAGCTGGACGTAACCACGTACTCGTGCCCCTCTTCAGGGTGCAGGTCGTGACAAATCCATATCCCAATACATAAATAGAGTACAAGTCTAGCCAGAAAGTAAGTGGTGCCAGTAGGTGTTTCCAGTAGGTGGTTCTAATGAGTGGTTCCAGTAGTAGGAGCCAGACAAGGTTAATATATGTGTTACAAGTAAATAAATCCAGAATAACAATTCTTGTTATGACAAAGAATCAAATAGAACTATACTAGAAGCTGAATCATAATAATCAAGTAAATAAAAACTATCAAAGAATGTACTCACATGTCGTCCAGAGAAGTGAATGAGGATCGATGCCAAAAGTGGAGTCACACAAATGTATATATAAGATATACAGAGTTATTTGGTGTTCTAGAGTAAACATTATAGCTAGATGCACTAATTATATGCTTCTAGGCCTTTTCTAGGTCAATACGAGTCAACTAGGTCAATTCTAGGTTAGATTAGTCAAACTTGGTCAAACTTAGAGTTTCTAGGTTGCATGAGTTTATACACTATGTACCTAGGCCATACAAGCTATATAGGTTACTAAGGTATCAACCCTATGGATAATTTTACTATTATCCAAATACTAGCACTTCATGGGTACCTATTATGATACCATGCCTTCTACTAACCTACTTCTATATGCCCATATATAGTAATACTCCTATGAATCCTGTATACTATATTACATATATATGGGCCAAAACCTTCTATATATATGATACCAAAACCTTCTACTAACCTACTTCTATATGCCTATATATATATACCAAAACCTTCTAAGTTATATATTCTAAGTTATATATATATTTATATATTTATATATATATTTATATATATATATATATATATATATATTTTTTTTTTATTTTTTATTTTTTATTTTATATATATATATATATATATATATATATATATATATATATAATATATATATATATATATATTATATATATTATATAAGTATATATATATAAGTATATATTTATATATATATATATATATATATATATATATATATATATATATATATATATATATATATATATAAATAAATAAATAAATATATATATATATATATATATATATATATATATAACTTTTGATATATATATATATATATCATATATATATATAGAAGGTTTTGGCCCATATATATGTAATATAGTATACAGGATTCATAGGAGTATTCCTATATATGGGCATATAGAAGTAGGTTAGTAGAAGGCATGGTATCATAATAGGTACCCATGAGGTGCTAGTATTTGGATAATAGTAAAATTATCCATAGGGTTGATACCTTAGTAACCTATATAGCTAGTATGGCCTAGGTACATAGTGTATAAACTCATGCAACCTAGAAACTCTAAGTTTGACCAAGTTTGACTAATCTAATATAGAATTGACCTAGTTGACTCGTATTGACCTAGAAAAGGCCTAGAAGCATATAATTAGTGCATCTGGCTATAATGTTTACTCTAGAACACCAAATAACTCTATATATCTTATATATACATTTGTGTGACTCCACTTTTGGCATCGATCCTCATTCACTTCTCTGGACGACATGTGAGTACATTCTTTGATAGTTTTTTATTTACTTGATTATTATGATTCAGCTTCTAGTATAGTTCTATTTGATTCTTTGTCACAACACGAATTGTTATTCTGGATTTATTTACTTGTGACACATATATTAACCTTGTCTGGCTCCTACTACTGGAACCACTCATTGGAACCACCTACTGGAAACACCTACTGGCACCACTTACTTTCTGGCTAGACTTGTACTCTATTTATTTATTGGGATATGGATTCATTGGTACTAGTCGGGGTAGAAAAATACTCGAATAGACATGTAAACATTCCTAATTGTACCGAAACCACTCTTAATGGTCTAATCTGGAAAGATAGTGGTCGTACGCTTATCAAGCGTGCGATGTGCCGTATTTATTCCCTAGTCGTTTACATGTCGAAAGCAGTATTTCAAACACACTGTTTTAATGTCTTGTACTGGACTCACACTAGAATCACACTTGACTCACATTGTACTTTCTGGCGTCACATCGCATTATTTTAGTTCGGATATTTCTATTTATAGTCTATATTACCATGCTCCTCTGATTTACTATATTTACTCTCATGTACATTAGTAAACTGTTGTTCTATTTCATTTCATGTCTCAATCTTTCCATATTCATCAAGTATTATTGTCTATAACTGTTTTATAGTTTTGGCATTTATTTGGAACTGCTAGAGGAGATGTGCTTGTTCCATCCTAACTAGATATATTTTTCAGATAATTGCTCAGGGGATCTGTGTTCCACTTATTATGGATCCGAGGAAGGGATTGCTACCATGGGTCCGGATTCTCAGGAGTGGCAGAGAGACTTAGTTTTAGCTTGACTTGTTATATATTCTCTGTTAGAACTTTTGAATTTTAATAATGGAGATTTTGTTATTTAAATTTGAGACTTGTATTTTGATTTGTATCAGGTGTTGTTGTTGAGATTTTGTAGTATTTAGACCTTTTTGATATCTTATCGTGCTTTAGACTGTGATTGTGTATTCAATGTTATCTTTATACTTGTCCTCCATTCGGATTTGAGATCTATGATAGGTACATTATATTATTGTGTGAGTTTGTTAGTTAGCGACCTAGGCAGCATTCTACCGTCGATTTTGCGACGTAGAATGGGCGTTGTTACGCACTTATGCCCCTATACCGGATACGGGTCGTGATACTTGAAATCCTCGTAGCTCTTTTAGGTTGCATGGAGGACGCATCTCTTGAATGGCTTTGATTTTATCGGGGTCAACGTGTATACCCTTATAGGTAATAACGAATCCGAAAAATTTGCCACTAGAGGCATCCAGGAATGACTTGGTCAGATTCATCTTAAGTTGATGTTGACGCATTAGATCGAAGATAGTCTTCAGGTCTTGGATGTGATCTTTCTTTAAATGACTCTTAACAGCAATATTATCGACATAATATTCGACTATTTTTCGTAAATATTTACTAAAAATAGTACTCATGGTCCGTTGATAGGTGGCACCAGCGTTCTTGAGACCAAATGGCATGACTATATAGCAGTAAACTTCGAGAGGAGTACGAAAGAACGTGTGCTTTTCGTCTTCAGGATTCATCTTGATCTGATTATGTAACTCCTCTTCCCGAAAATTTTGAAATATTTTTTTATTATTAATTTGATTTAAATGGTGATTTATAGATTTTATAAATCATTAATTTGTTAATTATTATGGTAGATGACTTTAGTCATTGCTAAGAATTGGAGTACAATGTGACTAAAAATCGTGGCATGGATAGTGCAGTGGTGTGCCTTGGCTTGTGTTTTAGCCATGACAGAGAGGACCCAGCCATAAGTGTGTCCTAACTACGAAAACCATGCCAAGTTATGACATGACCACTATAAATAATTTAATTATTTATTAATTAGATTACAGACTCTTTGGAAGACTCGGTTGTACCAACTTAGCCCGGATTTTCCCCGAGCCAAGCCTAAAACTATGTAGTCATATAGTGCATCCTAAGACGTCCTTGTAGACATGCATTGTGTAGTAGTATTTTAATTTAATGACCTAGTAGACAACTTTTATAGATAAATGATAGTTATATAAATATTAAATATGTTATTGGTATTAAAAGGTATTTTATTTTGAGAATAGAATATATACAAATATGCTAATCCACTTGGTTACTAGTTAGAGTAGCGTAATAAATATTGCTTGCTATTTTATATGTAGGTATTATTCTAGAAATATATCAATATAAGGGTTATATATATAAACAAATATAGTTATATATTTTTGGTATGTAATTATCATATAGGACTTTTACAATAAATTGATATGTGCACATATATATAGGTCTGTGTGTACATACAAGGCACTATACTAGGAATAACTAGTAGTAAGACTTTTTGGGATTTATGGAGTAATATATATATATATAAATATATGTGTATATGTAGTCACATATAGATTATATAAATATATGTTAATATAGAAAAAAAATTAAAAAAAAGTAAAAGGAAACACCAGCACAGTGGGCTAAAGCCCCTAAGTTCAGCTCGGCCAAACCCCCGCACGGCAGCCCGACCCCCCCTTTGCATAAATAACGAGAGAGAGAGTTTGAGAGTCTCTCGTAAAACCCTAATTAAAAGTGGCTGCCACCCTTTCCCGACCTCGAAGATGACGACAGGACACCGCAGCACTTCCACGAAGCTATCGTCGGAGGCTAAGGCCCCCGCAAATGCACGAAATATGCGCACAGTCGCAATGGCAGTTGCAGTCTGTCTGGGGCGACTTCGTCGCGAGTTTTTTTCGCACACGCTCGACTAATCGTCGAGCCGTTTCTTCAGGTATGAACCTAACCCAACCCCTTTTAACTCTGTTCAATTGGTTTGTAAGTAGACGCCATAGATCGCTCAAGAAATCGACTCAAAGTTGATGGAAAACCTGTCAGAAAACAGAGTTTATAACAGTCCAAAGAGCCCTGTTTGAAGGCCCACCCTCGTCAACCTATTAACAGTTTCGAAATTCCACCTGAATAAAGTTTTAGACTACCTATAGCTCTTTAATTCCCTTCTCATAGTTTAATTTGTTATGCACTGTATGCAAATATTTTCACATCTAAAGTTTTAGAAAAATAGTTTTCAAAAACTCCCAAAACATAGGAAAACTCTCCGATACGACGTGCGTCCTGCCAAACCAGGCGACATTGTCGTGAACTGAAAGTATCCAAAGGTGCGTATCGACTTCGTGAACGTGTGGGCTCTGACGGAATTCAAATTGGTTGCGTGTGCGCGACAAATTTGATGCATATCCGTCAAAATTTACCGTATCGATCTCTTTACAAATTTCTTAATTACTTTGTCCATGTTTGTCAGATCGAGACGAAACTTGTGCCAACAGGACCGTATCATTTTTCTGGTCCTGTATGCCAAGTTTGGTCTGATTCTGAGATAATTGATCGGATCGCTGCTTCGCGGGCCCCACGATCCGATTTAACGACAATTTTGTGCATGGCCTGCCGGAATCTAACTTTGGACATACGATTGGATTTGTATCATCGCAATGAATCTGTAGACATATAGTTTGATGACTTTAAAGACCATTGACTCTGGCACACTTTCGGTACAAAGTGGGTCCAACGGCGGACATCGTTTTGATCCAAAATTATCGTTTTGCCCATGTGTCCAGAATTGGACTTATAGGTAGCAGTTTCTAGCTAATTTGACCATCCTGAGAACGTTGGTAATGTCTGTTTCATCATTAGGAGACTGTTGTGTGAGTTGACCGTTCGTGACTTATTTGAGTGATTGGCAGAGTCATTTTTCTCAGCTCAGGACAGCAGGCAAGTACATTCTCTGATAGTTTTCATTGCTTTGATATATACTATATCCGATTCAGTTTTAGTGTTATACTTGATTCTTGACACGAGGATACACGGATTAGTATACATTGAATCTCATTATGAGATGTCATTCCTAGTTTACCTAGTATATGAGTACATTGTTCGATATTGTTTCATGTACTTGTATAGATACCAATTTGGGAGTGGCTGGCCCCCTGCTCTTCAAATTTTGTATTATGACGTGTCATGTCTGGACCCATTATACTACTCGGGGATGGGGAGTTATTAGAGGTTATGTGATCATTACCCCTACTTGTTTATTACTTGTGCATTGCTCCACCCTCACTATACGTAGGGTGTAGCCTGACCTTATACTACTTATGCATAGCTTTCCAATTTGGCCGGCCTGATCCCTATACCATTGTACTACTTGTGCATAGCCGGTCAAATGGAACAGCCTGATCCTGACCCAAGCCGATCACATAACGCTCTAATATCTCATGGCACTTACTTTATAGGTTTACATCGTACATCAGATTACATTTACTGCTTATTCCAGCTTTATCTTACATCTCACCCATGATATGCTATTCAGTTCTTTATACAGTTTTACTTCCAATTTTGATATTCATCATTTATTTCATTATAATTGTCACTTATAGTATTTATTAATTCACATGGAACTGCTGTTGGTGTTTGTACTTGCTCATTTCCTGACTGGATAATCCCTGTTGTTTTTCAAAGGATTTAGATACAGACTGTCCGACCTACTACGGGTTTGGCATAGATGGAGTCTATGACCAGGACTTGCATGTGGATCCGGTGCTCGTAGAGGACGCACCGCCTGTAGTAACTTAGTTTAGCTAAATTTTATCTGGACTATATTCCAGCTTGATACTTTGAGACTTGTAGTATTTATCTGGGATCTTGTGTTATGTCTTTAAATTCTGAACTTGTGATTGTGGCTCAGCACTATTTCTGACTATTTACTTCATCTTTATCCTTATCTTTATCATCGTGCTTATCTTTCTTAGATTTATATGATTGAGGGGTGATTATATTCCTCCGTGCGGAGATGACAAGTTATATTATTGTGTCTTAGATAATGTATGTTTAGATGACCGTTACAGTGTTCTACCGCCGATGCTGTGGCGTAGGCTGGACGTACCCACATGCTCGTCCTCCTAAACAGGGTACGGGTTGTGACACATTTTTATGGTGGCCCATGCAGGTCAGGGTCGCAACTAGTGCAATTTCGTAATAATGCTCGACTTAGAATGCTAATTACGAGCCTGCCGTTAGGATATAGGTTCTAGATTATGATAGGATTTACTCAATCACATATTAGAAAATTTTCGATCTTTTGATTATCATGACAACTCTCCTTGTATTTTGAAATAAATTGTCCTTCCTTGACGATATCTTATCATGTGACATATTGAACTCTTTTCTTAGGACTTTTGAGAGATTCCTGGGACGACCCTTGAGAATCTTGGTTGAACGTCAATTTGAAATCCTTTCCTCTTGTTTCTATTCACCCTTGCTCTTTGTTATTGAATTTGATTTTGATGGATCATCATTGATTTTGATTGTCATATTGAGATGAATTTTGTGGCCCGAGTTAAGATATCTTTTGATAACATATGTTGACGGAATAACATGGAAGGTAAAACGTCTACTTAGTTATGAAACCTAGAGTTTATTGCAGCTATATTAGCCGGCATGGCAAAAACGTAAGGACCTGACTTCGGATGTACATATCTTGGTTATTGTCAACCCCTTGACCAGATTTTTTTTATTTGTTAAATTAGAAAATTTCTTTAATTTCTCATATATTGTTAGGTCTTGAACTTATTTATTTTTTTGCAAAAGAGGACCAAATGGATAATATAGGACATTTCCGGGACAAAAATGATTAAAGTTTAGATTTGAATCTCAACTGTTATTTAAACACCCCTCTCAAACAAAGCCTTAAGTTCTAAACTTCCAGATAACTCCTATCAGGATTCAAACTAAATCCTACTAACTTTCGATCCCATCTATAACCCGATATATATATATATATATATATATATATATATATATATATATATATATATATATATATTTTTTTTTTTTTTTTATATATATATATATATATGGAAGTAGGGATAGCCGATTCCTTCACCAGTCGAACCCTAATTTCTGCCGCCCTGCCCTTTCTGGAATCAAGGACAACCTCTAGCATCGGGGAGCATTCGAAACTCCTTAAACAGGTAAGCCTCCATCCCTCAAATCAATTATCTGATTTTAGTTTTGGTCAATGGATGATTGTTTTTGCTAAGTTGTAGCCTAAGTATTTGTTTTTAATCCTGAAAAGAAGGCAATGTTAGGGAAGGGGATAAACCATTGATCAAATCCATCATGTGGGTCGAGTGATTAAGGAATCAGGGTTCATGTGGGAAGCCTGTACCTAGAATATCTAGGTATGCATTGTACCCATTGATACAGTTGTGAGTCCCTTGAAATCTAATGAATGACAACATTAGACCATAGATATTTGTGCCTACCATTGTGTATACAGGTGTGAGTACCTGTCATATGTGTATGTAATTATATCTGTGCTAGGATGACAGCAGGGTAGTAGGTTACATTTCAAGAAGGTCATGGGTGTCTCCTTAGGATTAATCCTATGCATAGAATAGTGTCCTGCAGTGCTTTGCACATAGGTGTATACACAAGTCTGAGTAGCACATGAATATGTGCATGAGTATGGGTTAGATGATAGCAGGTAGCTAGGTATATTGATGAGTGTCTGTACCCTAGTATCAGTTAACATAAAATCGAATAACTTAGGCAAGCCAAGATGGGACTGGTGGTATCCTACCAATATAAATTTTATATTGCATATCTGTATCAGAGATTTAGGTGCATGGAGTGCTGTAACTGGATATCGAATCCCTGTCACTGATAATAGGAATCCCTGTGTATATTTATTCCCTTGACTGAATCCCTCTCACTATTGTGCTTCTTTAATTGAGAAACATGAAACACTGGGTGCAACTGAGCTTCATTGGACAGCAGCTTATAGGCTACTAGTCCCACTCTTGCTTTGGTAAAAACCATAATACCTAGATGAAAGCTTCTGGGGTCTTTTTGGTAGATGAATGCCAGTTAGTGTTAACTAATAAGCTGCCCATTTGATTAATATGCTATACATATTCAGTTCAGTTATATTATCCTGCATATAGGTCATGTCTAGTGAAGTATCAGAGTCTCACCTGCAGGAAAACAAGAATGTTGACATTATTCAAACCTATTGTATAGTAGAGTACAGTGGTATTACCTATCTGCCTATGATGTAACAGGTTGCATTTGACAGTATGGACCATGAGTACTTGTGCAGTCCTACCCACTATATGGTTCAACTCACTGTATATAGAATCTCAGTCCTCATACTCGACTTGTTCTATTCTTGGAACATCTAAGTTCAGTCTATTCATTAGCAGACCACATCATTGCATTAGTCATTGTTGAGTAGATATTAGGCTATATCAAATATCAGTTAGAGTGCTCAGTTGGTAATGTACCAATCCAGGGGCATACCTATGTTTAGAGATTTAATCAGTCCATACCATATTTAGTTCAGATTCTTTAATACATTGATATTAGCCTTCATTGTTAACAGTCTTCATACACAATATAGGTATCTGTCATGCTCCCCTATAGTTTAGTAATAGTTTCACCCATCCTTGATTAGGTTCAGATTTGAGAAGGAGCCATGAGGTATCAGTTGAGCCATACAGGGATATCCAGCTTAGTGCAACCACAAAGAGGGTTAATGAATGATGTGTGGATCAACTTCAAGCTTATCTTTGCACCAGTGCAACTAATATGTGACATTAGTCACTGATTTGGCTATAACAGATTCAAAAGAGAATTGATTTGTTATTTATGGACTGATGGGTGACCTGTAGTCTTAGGTTGTACTAGTATAGCCGAGTATTCCAGTTAGAATAGCAACTTATGGAGTTCGCAGGGCAGCAACATTTCATATGCTCTCTTGTCAAGACCCAGGGGGTACCCTACATACCAAGACAATTATCTGTTATAATAGAGACCCTTCTTAATACCTAATATACTCAGTTATGTATAAGCATATGGGGGGAGTATGGTCCAGAACAGAGGGTATTAATAGAGAGTATGGGAACCTATAGGTATTAGGGCAGTAAAAGAAGATGGGAATCAGGATTACCAACTATTGTGTGGAGTCTCTCAATTAAGTACTTATAGGTCTGAATAAGAGGGAGGTACAGGGATAGAACCAGGGAGTGAGGCCAAAACTGAGTAAAGGGCCAAAGAGTTGCCCGGACCAGAGAAGCAACCAATTGCTGAGTATCACTTGCAAATAGGAAGGGGACCCAGGGGTTAATCAGTTGAAGGCAACATAAATTCTGAGCAACAAGGATATGGTCCAGAAAAGACAGTAGGGTATGTGGCCAATAACAAGGGGTAGTGTCAAGGAAGGAATATGAGTACTATAGCATACATATATATACTAAAACCCAAATTGGCCTAAAACTGGACCTAGAGACTAGTAGGTAGCATATTATGGATTTTAATCGTTTTACTCATACTATAAATTCTTAAACAGGCTACCTGGACTTGATACGGATTCTTGACCCGTGCCAGCAGCTCAGGACCTAAGGCAAGTATACCTTGCCTTCTTCTACAATTTTACTTACATGCATTTCCTTTCATTTTTCAGTCATTTGATTGTTATGGACATGTGCTTTTGTGTTATATTCTGTAGAGTTATTTTTATTGCATATAGCCGTGTTCATGTTTGGCCTTGTGTGGCATGCTTGGAGTTCTCACCAGTACCTTGCTTGAGTCGTGTCATAGAACGAGTGTGTGTAGTGAACTGCCATAGCCTTGATTATCGTTTTACACAACCAGAGAGTCCACACTCGGCACAAGGGTTGTTTGGTGCACCAGAGTGTCCACACATGGGACGAGGGTGTTTGTCGTATCCATTGGCACCAGAGAGTCCACACTCGGGACGAGGGTTGACCAATTACACCAGAGAGTCCACACACGGGACGAGGGTGTCTTGCCGTGAGCTAACCAGAGAGTCCACACTCGGGACGAGGGTTAGTGCTTAGTTCAAACCCGTGAGTCCACACTCGGGATGAGGGTTTGGTTCTTCCATTGATCTCGTATTTATCGTTCATCCGGCAGTTCATTTATACGTGGTTGTTCTAGTGTTCGTGTTCGTGTTCATGTTCATGTTCGTAGTCATTTGTCGTATTTCTGTTTTTCTTGATTATTTTCTTGTGCATGATAAAACTGCTAGATAGGCATGTATATTATGTATCTTGCTATGTCCTCTGAGGACCTGATGATCTCTTCAGGTTAGCCGAGTTTGAGTCAAGAGCAGATGAGTGGGTTGAGTTAGCACCAGACCGCGGAGTTTACAGTTGGGATTGCCTTGGTTAGTAGGTTATATTCAGTTAGTGTATTTCATGTATTTTCTCTATTTCCGTCTACTGGTAGTGGATTTGTGTCCACTGGACGTGACATTGATTCTTGGATATATTTATTTATATTTATTATTGCTTAGTTTTATGGATATTCATTGGTCTTGGTTGTGTCTTCATTATTCTGTGGATGAGATATAGATTTTTCGTGACTCTAGATTTTTCGTGACTTGTGAGTATAGACAGCGTTCTACCACCGACACTGCGACGTAGGCTGGGCTTGGACACGCTTCGTATCCGAAAAGCGGGTACGGGTTGTGACAAGTTTTTTTGGTAGCCCATGCAGGTCAACGTTAATCACTTCGATTACGCCATTGTACCATCGTGAGCCTGCGAATAGGAATAGACACTTAGGATCTCATCCACGTGTCTTGACTCCTTGATTGATCTCAATTCGTGATTATTCATTAATTTCTCGACTTGCATCCTGCTTGAAAATCTCTTCAACGGCTAAAGTGTTTTCCTTGTAACAGTTAAGATGGACTCTCAAGATAGGAACAACGCCTCCCTGAACACTCCACCGGCTACAGGAGGCTTTTTCACGTACATGACCCCGCCAACACAAGGAGGCCAGCTCACTCATATGGGCAACAGCTGCAGCTCTCGAGATTCCGCAGAGATGATATTCCACCACCTCCGCAGTTTCCTCCTCGAGAACATAGGCTTCACAAATAGAACCCTCGACCCGTGCCTTATTTTTCACCTTTCTTTTTAGGTGATTCAAATGTCGCTCGAACGGGTACATCCATCGATATTCGACGGGTCCACCAACACGTGCCTCATAGGATAGATGAATCGGCAAATGCTCCATAGAGTCGAAGAATCCAGGAGGAAATACCCTCTCTAGCTTGCATAGTGTTACCGCAATGTCCTTCTCTTGCTTTTCTAGACGATCAACGAGCAATTTCTTAGAACAAAGATCCCTGAAGAATATGCTAAGCTCCGTCAATGGATCCCAAACTGCCTGCGGTAAGAATTCCCGAAATGCAATCGGAATTAACCTCTCCATGAATACGTGACAATCGTGGCTCTTTATACCCGTCAATTTATTTTCCTTCGGATCGACACATCTTCTCAGATTTGACACATATCCGTCTGGAAATTTTAGGCCCTGGATCCACCGACAAAGTCTCACTTTATCCTCCTTGTCCAGCGAAAAAATTGACTTCGAAAGGAACTGTTTTCCATTCTGCTGTATCAAATGCAACGCAGGGCGTTTGCATATTTCTTTTAAGTCCAACCTGGCCTTGGGATTGTCTTTCATTTTTCCCTTTACGTCCATCACTGTATTAATTATGTTATCAAACACATTCTTCTCCATATGCATGACATCAAGATTATGTCTGATCAGATTGGTACTCTAGTATGGCAGATCCCAGAATATGCTCTCTTTGTCCAGTTATGAACTCTACCAAATCCATCGCACTTGTACCCAATTGTAGGATCTTCGATAGCACTTGGAAAATCTTTAACCTCCTTCCATATCGTGTCTCCGCACCACCTTGGCGGTGGATCACCCTTCTCTACAACGCCGGCACGGAAAGCATTCCTGTTCCTTCTGAACGGATGATCTTTTGGCAGAAATTGCCGATGACAATCAAAGAAGCACGGCTTTCCACCGTGTTTCAAGCGGAAAGCCTTACTACGGTCCATGCAATACGGACATAAGAGACGGCCATGAGTGCTCCATCCAGATAACATTCCATAGGCCGGAAAGTCGTTGATGGTCCACATAAGGGTTGCCTTCATCTGAAAATTCTGCTTCCTGGAAACATCGTACGTGTTAGCGCCTACTTCCCATAACTGATTCAACTCATCTATCAAAGGCTGTAAGTACACGTCAATGTTCCTCTTGGGATTGTTCGGACCAGGAATTATAACGGTTAGAAACATGTACTGAGTCTTCATGCACATCCAAGGCGGTAGGTTATACGGAGTAACAATCACAGGCCAGCACGAATACTGGAATCCCGAAAGACCAAAAGGAGTAAAACTGTCAGAAGATAGTCCCAACCTGACATTTCGCGGATCTGAAGCAAAATCTGGATACACTCGATCAAAGTGCTTCCACGCTTCTCCATCGGATGGGTGATCCAACACTCCTTCAATCTGTTCTCGCATGTGCCAACTCATATTTTCGGCCGTCTCTTTTACCATAAATAATCTTTGCAACCGCGGCGTTAAAGGCAAGTAGTGCATTGAATCGGTCGGTCTTCTTGCACCGATAGACCTTCCTGTACTAGTTGTCTTATAGCGATCAGCACCACAAAATCTGCACACATCTGCGTCCTTGTCGTCTTTGTAGTACAGCATGCACCCATTGCGACAGGAATCGATTTTCTCGTATCCCATCCAGAGCGATCTCACCATCCTCTTAGACCGGTAGAAGTCTTTAGGCAACTTAGCACCCGCCGGCAAGATCTCTATAATCAACTCCAACACTCGGTTGTAGCATTCTTGCGACATGTTAAAATCTGACTTAATGCTCAACAGTCTTGTAACCACCTCCAACGGTGAATGATCCTCACAACCAGGATACAATGGAGTCCTTGCATTCTCCAGCAACTCCATGAACTGTGCAGCATCGGCGTTCGGTGCCTCCTCAGGTGCATCATGAACGAAACTAGGCCCCGCAGCGTCGAAAACCATGTTCACGCACCCGTCGTCGTATGCATGATTATCTGAAACAAAATTAGGTCCCGCATGCATATACGGCTCAACGTAAGGCTCCGGCTCTGATGCTAAAGACACAAGTTCTCCGTGTGCGGTCCACTGATAGTAATTAGGCGTGAAACCCCTCGAGTATAAATGATATATCACTTCCACTTCTGGATAATATTTTACGTTATGATATTTCACACACGGACACTTAATTTTGGTGCCGTCCATGTACTGAGGGAACGCCTTAGCAAACTGCAGGAACTTCTCTACTCCCGCTATGTATTCATCCCGCACACCACACATATCATCAGGACGACGATTGTACATCCATGAACGATTCCGCAAGTAGTAATTCATATCCATTTGAAAATAATTCTGCAAAGATGGACACACATTATCCAACAGGCACAAATTCGTATATAATGTCTTATTATAGGACACACATTAGTAGTGGACAGTTACTAATAACAATGATATTGACCGATACCGATACGGTTTGGCATGTTCCGATCCGATACAGACCGATACCAAATATTGACCGATACCGACATTGGCATGTTCCGATACTATACAGACCGATACCGATACCAAATATTGACCGATACCGACATTGGCATGTTCCGATACCGATACTATACAGACCGATACCGACATTGGCATGTTCCGATACTATACCGACATTGGACAGTTACTAATAACAATGATATTATCCAACAGGTCGATACCGATACGGTTTGGCATGTTCCGATCCGATACAGAACGATACCAAATATTGACCGATACCGACATTGGGGGTCTTTGTTCTGGTCAATTCGGCAAAACCAATCGGTAAGGGTGACTACTATTTCATATAATTTCAAAACTACTAAGAAATAACGCTGAAATACTTAAAATTATGCCTAAATGTATAAAATATATGTTTTTAAATGTAAATAATGTATTAATAATTATTTGTTTTCCGATACCAAAGTTCGATACTCCGATACGATACCGCCGATACTACCGGTATCGCCGATACCAATACTCATAGGAATAGTCCGATACCGATTCCGATACCGATATTGTGAACCTTGGGTATATATCGTCAACATTTCAGATTCTTAAAATGAATTTCAAATGGATTTCAAATGAATTTCAAATGGTATATATCCCTACATTTTGCGAATCCCTTGAACAAAAAATAAAATCCTATAATGTGAAGTAGGCATGCACGAAGAAAATTTCTTTTCGAGCCAACAAGATTTGTAACGATCCTAACATTTGGAAAGAATTAACATCACCATTATATATCATAATAAATCACAAACATAAGCAAGGAAAGGAAGTAGTTAACATGGCATAGTCTTCCAAAGTTCAAAATGTCATGAGCCCGGTTCATGTCCCGCACTTACTGCTACTACTACACCTACTTCGGTCCATTTGAGTCACATCTATTCTCTCCTTTCTTTCTTTTTTCTTTTTTCTTAGTACCACTTGCAATATGTGACAGAGAAATCTATCGACCAATATTAATGGCAGTAGACCAGTATTCAATAGAGACCAAGAGGAAGAGCGAGAGAAGCAACAAAATCGTACTCGATAAAGAAAAGTGGCAGACTGTACACGTACAACAATCATGGAAAAGAAACATGAAAAAGGAAAAGAAAAATAAAAATATCACAAGACAAACCAGCAGCGATATGGACTGCAGTCCACTCGCACACTCTCTCTCCCTCATCGGTAGTGAATGTGCGTGCAAGCGCCTAAGTGTTCGACCAAAATATACACTTCACCCCTGCCCCCCTCCCCCTACCCCTGCACCCACCCCAACCCTCCCCTGTCCTCCCTCCCCCCTCCCCGCTCCCCTGCCCCCCCTCCCCATACCCCTACACCCACCCCAACCCTCCCCTGCCTTCCCTCCCCTGCCCCCCTCCCCCTGCACCCACCCCAACCATGCCCCCTCCCCCTACCCCTGCACCCCCCGGGTACCCCCACCCCTCCCTCCACCCCTCGACAGTAAGACCCCCCCACCCCCTGCACCCAACCCCACCCCTCTCTCCCCCCTCGACAGAAAGACCACCCCAGCAGCTAGGGTTAGAGTTCTCGTGTCCGTGTCTGTGTCTAGATAGCTAGGGCTAGGGTTAGGGTTTACCTGAGGAGGGTGGCTTCGTCGGAGGATGGAGGCGGCGAGGAGGGTGGCTTCGTCGGAGGAGGAAGCGGCGAGGAAGGCTCCTTCGTCGGAGGAGGGAGACTGGTCGCCGGAGGGAGGGGTCAACGGGCGAGCGGGGTCTCCGGGGGGAGAAGGGGGAGGGTCTCGCCGGAGGGAGTGGTCGCCGGAGGGGGAGGGTTCGCCAGGGGGAGAGGGGAGAGCGGGAATAAATTTTTGGGTGAAAATTTTGGGATTTCGATCGGGCCAGGAACCCTATATGAAATAAAACAGCGACGCCTACATGATACGTCGCTAAACGTCGCAAGCCAGCGACGTAAATTATACTACGTCGCTACTCAGCGACGTACAGCGACGTGTAGTACAAGACGTCGCTATATGCAATTATCAGCGACGCGTATTTCCGCCGTCGCTAATATACGTCGCTATTTAAGCATATTTTAGTAGTGTATATATATATATATGCTAATCCACTTGGTTACTAGTTTAGAGTAGCATAATAAATATTGTTTGCTATTTTATATGTAGGTATTAATCTAGGAATATATCAATATAAGGGTTATATCAATATATCAATATAAGGGTTATATATATATAGATATATATATATATATTTTTTTTTTTTTATATATATATAGATATATATATATAGATATATATATATATATATATATATATATATATATATATATATATATATATATTTAAAGAATATATCAATATAAGGGTTATATATATAAACAAATATAGGTATATATATTTTTGGTATGTAATTATCATATAGGACTTTTACAATAAATTGATATGTGCACATATATATAGGTGTGTGTGTGTACATACAAGGCACTATACTAGGAATAACTAGTATTAAGACTTTTTGGGATTTATGGAGTAATATACAAATATAAATATATGCGTATATGTAGTTACATATAGATATATATAAATATATGTTAATATAGAAAAAGAAAAAAATAAGTAAAAGGGAATACCAGCATAGTGGGCCAAAGACCCTAAGCTCAGCTCGGCCAAACCCCTGCACGGTAGCCCGACCCCCCTGCATAAATAACGAGAGAGCGTTTGAGAGTCTCTCGCAAAACCTTAATTAAAAGTGCCTGCCACCCTTCCCCGACCTCGAAGATGACGTAGGCCACCGCAGTGCTGCCACAAGGCCGTCCCCGGAGGCCAAGGTCGCCGCAAACGTGCGGAATACGGCACAGTCGTAGCGATAGTTGCAGTCTGCCCGGGGCGACTTCGTCGCGAGTTTTCTTCGCGCACGCTCGACTAGTCGTCGAGCCGTGCCGTTTCTTCCGATATGAACCTAACCCAACCCCCTTTAACTCTGTTCAATTGGTTTGTAAGTAGATGCCATAGATCGATCAGGAAATCGACTCAAAGTCGATGGAAAACCTGTCAGAAAACAGAGTTTATAGCAGTCCAAAGAGCCCTGTTTGAAGGCCCATCCTCGTCAACCTATTAACAGTTTTGAAATTCCGCCTGAACAAAGTTTTAGACCACCTATAGCTCTTTAATTCCCTTTTCATAGTTTAATTTGTTACGTATTGTATGCAAATATTTTTATATCCAAAGTTTCAGAAAAAACAGTTTTTGAAAACTCCCAAAACATAGGAAAACTCTCTGATACGACGTACGTTCTGCTAAACCGGGCGACGTGGTCGTGAATCGAAAGCATCCAAGGGTGCGCATCGACTTCGTGGACGTGTGAGATTTGACGAAATTCAAATTGGTTGCGTATGCGCGACGAATTTGATGTGTATCCGTCAAAATTTACCGTATCAACCTCTTTGTAAATTTTCTAATTACTTTGTACACATTCGTCAGACCGAGGCAAAACTTGCACCAACAGGACCGTATTATTTTTCTGGTCCTGTATGCCAAGTTTGGTCCGATTATGAGACAGTTGACCGGATTGCCGTTTTGCGGGTCCTACGGTCCGATTCAATCGACGATTTTGTGCACGGCTTGCCGAAATCCAACTTTGGACATACGGTTGGGTTCGTATTATCGCAACTAATCCGTAGACATGTAGTTTGACAACTTTAGAGACCACTGACTCTGGCATGCTTTTCGGTACAAAGCGGGTCCAACGGCGGACATCGTTTTGGCCCAAAATTATCGTTTTGCCCCTGTATCCAGAAATAGACTTATGGGTAGGCATTTTTAGCTAATTTGATAATTCTAAGAATGTTGGTAATGTCTGTTTCAGCATTAGGAGACTGTTGTGCGAGTTGACCGTTCGTGGCTTATTTGAGTGATTGTTAGAGTCGTTTTTCTCAGCTTAGGACAGCAGGCAAGTACATTCTCTGATAGTTTTTATTGCTTTGAAATTTAGTATATCTGATTCAGTTGTAATGTTATACTTGATTCTCGACACGAGGATACACAGACTAGCATACATTGAATCTTGTCATGAGATGTCATTCTAGAGGTATGTACCTTAGTCAAGGACTCTGTGATTATCGTAGCCTTGCTCACTAGCATGACGAAGATTCTTAGTATCAAGATTTTGGATAGATGCATATGATTATCGAACTGTGTGATTTTGAGACTATGATTGTTGGGGTGTTTGACCTAAAAGGAGTACGACCATCTTAATTTTGAGGACAAAATTCTTCTAAGGAGGGTAGACTTGTAGCACCCAGTTTATGAAATTAGGGTAATTTAGAACTTTTGTATTTTTAATTATTTTTAAATCATGATATAATTTTTAGTGATTTTTAATCAATTTAAAACTATTTAAATCAATGACTTATGATTTTGATGTTTTGCTAGTGTAACCCTAGAGACTGTATGACCTAGAGACTAACCATGACCATGGGGACCTAACCATGTGATTGGGATGACTAATTGCAACTTTCTAGCCTAGGGGCATTTTGGTCATTTTGGACTTTTTAATGAAAATGAATTTTGATTGATTATTATGGTGCTAGTCATTTTATTAGAGACTAACCTAGTTTTGACCTAACCTAGATGCTAATGATGCCCATGGAGGTTTAGTTAGAAGGTTAGAGACTTAATGGCTAAGTTAGATTAATATCTAGATATTATGTCCATAAGATATTTTGGCTACATGTTAAAAAGGCTACTTTTGATGTGAGCCTTTGATTAGCCTAAATTTAGGTGGAGAAGCCTTAGCCACTCATCTAAAACCCTAACCCTAGCCTTTATCAACAGCCATCAAAAGGCCACACCCACACCCCAATTTAATCACATTATCAAAGTTCTTGCCTCTTTTTAAATACCTACATAAAGCCCTAATAGTGTTTTGTAGGACCGATTGTAGGAACGAGTTGTAAAGCACAATACTCTAGAGGGGGGTGAATAGAGTATGCAGCAGAAACTAACTATTTAAAAATGTTAGTAACAAGATCAAATAATATATACATCACAGATATGTAAATGAAAAGTAGAGAGTAGAGAGCAAACGTAAACACAAGGATGTATACCGGTTTCCCTCTTGTGAGGACTAGTCCAGTCGGAAGAACTCTAGCTTCCAGTTGAATCCACTATTGGAAAATACCACAAGTTTTCATCCGAAGTTCTTGCAACTTCTACAACGCGAGCTTTGATCCGAAGTACTCGACCAACTTCAATTGTGAAGTACCTATCTTCAATCAAGCATCTGATTACAATCACTCTGAAACTTCTAGACCGTACCACACTGGCAAATCGACTAGAGGATTGTAGCTGGCTTGGGATTTGAAAATGAATAGCTCAGAACACTTTGGAAGAAGTAGTAGGTTTATAGAGAAGAGATATGAAAGTGAATTGGTGTGTTGAAATGATCAAAATTCTTCTCTATTTATAGTTTTTTCAAAGGCGGAATTCTGACAGAACTCGGGCAGAATTCGGGCCGAACTCTATGAGAAAATATCGTTAGGATCCGTAACTGCAGGAAGATCAAATTCAAAAAGCAACATTCACTAACCGAACTCTAGCCAAACTCTGGCCGAATTCGGGACCGAACTTGGGCTGAATTCTGTTGGAGTTCTGTCAGGATTTTTGTAAATTGGTTTTTGGGCTTTTTGAAAAGTCAAACAGTTATGAAGTAGTTTGGGCTTTTGTAAGTGGGCTTACTTTCAAAATGAAAGGGTATTTTAAAAACGTTTCTTAGGTAGCCTATTTGCCAGTACGACGCAGTGTACATCGTATTCCTAGACTCAATAAATATAAAAATATATTAATGAAATAGGAAAACCAAGAGCCCTTTGATGACGCCTTTCTTTAAATATTTGAGCAGACTTGAAGACGTCTTTTTTTACTTGACGACAGTCATCCAAAGATAAACAGATCTAGAAATCTGAATATCTTTTGGGAGCTTCACCTCCGAACCCCCACGGGGGGTGCTGTCCTCTCGACCCCTGTCCACTGACCGGGCAGCGGAACCCCCGATGCGAGGCCCCGGATAGGTCGTTAGGCGGTTCAGAGAAATCTTCTTGTATAACGCCGTCTTTGGCCAATCAATAATTCTCTATTGCATATGTCCTGATTTGATCATGTTTGATCATGCTTACAGCATGTCTACAAATACATGTTTGGTAAACAAAATAATATGACTGATACAGAACATTAGGACAATGCTAAGTTAAAGTAGCAACATGATAGTGATTACATGAATATTAGTGACGTCATTATGTTAAACTCAATTGATTAGCCATATTCAAAAACATGATATAATCATTGGGCTAACAATCTCCCCATTTTTGATTATGGCAAATCGGTTAAGTTTAATATATAACAATAGATGCATGTATCACTAATAAACACATAATACTAAAATATTGTATGCTAACTTAAACTTATTTCTTTCCCCTTTAACATGATCAAAAATAAGCTCCCCCGTAATAAGAGATAAAATGAACTCAAGCATATGTAAAGGAGAAAAGCATAATTAATCATGATCAAGTATTAGGAGAACAGGGTAAAGACAAGTTTATAAAATGCACAACTAATAAATAAAAACTTGTCAACACAGTATAGTTGAAAAAAAACAATCAATAGTTTACCAACTAGAAATCCAAAAATAACATTCAAAACATATTTTGTTCATCATATAGTGTTTTGAAATAGACCTAAAAAAATATATCAATATAGTAGGAATCAATCATTGGTCATAAATAAATCATGAGAAATTCACAGATCTAGTATATACCCAAAAAATTAAGAATATCGTGAGACTTTTAACAATGATCACAAAAAAATTATGATTCATAATTTGTCCATACAAATTAGTGAATCACATCAATAAAGAGTATAATCATCGAAAAGAAATCAAAATATGTATACTAGAATCTATACAAAATCTATACCAAAGTTCATGCATATGAATTCAATTACATTAGCATGATATATATCCATGAGATAAACATGAAAGTATGAAGACAAAATACTTGAGAAAGAGAAATTCAGTCGACTTGAATGCTCCCTCGCAAAGTATGATTAGTCTAAATATAGATAATCATGAACTTTGAGATAAAATCTTAATAAGAAATACCAAAGTTAATATAAACTCAAGGAATAATCAAATAAGTATGATTAAACATATTTGGCAAGATTAACTTTTAGAAACTCAAATAAAATGAGATAATTAAAATAATAATCATATATTCTCTCATAAACTTAATACAAATTCAAATATCATGACCAACTCAACAAGATATTTAAATAAGACAATATAAGTCCATGGTGAACTAGGCATACCACATATTAAGGGCATAAAATAATTAAAACAATTAATTTTCTCCCCTTAAAATATGTGTATATAGTTCACAAATAATTTATATGCATAAAATAAATAATCATAAGATCTAAGGGATATCCAAAATATGCATTTTTCTTTCCTTTGATCAAATGATAGAAAATTCCAAACTCAAAACAAATATCATCTTTAGGCAAGAAAAAGAAACATCCAATAAATAAAAGCTTAGAGATGAACAAATAACATATATTTCCAATATATAAAAGAAATATTTCAAGACATTAAAAGATTTTAAAAACTGTCTTTAATAATAACATTTGAGTATCATACAGATTCAATAAATCAAAAATAAATCAAAAAAACTTTTCAAAAATGTGGAATTTATTACGAAAAACTGTCTTAATAAATGTTCGAATGCGTCCATTTAGTCCTTAGCACTGAAAGCTTGTCGATTTGAATCATGAAAATAATTTCAATAAAAGCATCCATAAATCGTAAATAAATCCATTTTGAACAAATAAACATAACTGGATAAATGTCCAAAGAAAAGTGTATTCTAGATATATAGCATGTCAAGGGGATAATTGACTTGAAACAATTAACTGCTCCACCTTTACATGGCTATATCCAAAAAATAATAGTATTGACAAAAAATTTAAAAATAATTTAGAGACGTATTTCCAGAAGTAGAAAACTAATTCAAAAATATTAGGTCTTCTTATCAAAGTTCATTTTTTTTCCCCTTTTAAAAGGCCTTAACACGGTGTCCACCTGACAACCGTAAGGTTAAAGAAAAGAAACGCTTTGAGAAAGAGAAATTCAATATGCTTGACTTCTTCCCGCAAAGAATTACTGCTATAGGCAGTTAGTAACTTGAATAAGAAGAAAATAATAAAGTTTAAAATCACAAATATTATGCAAGATAAAGACAAAATCACAAGATCATAATATTCACTAAGTAGTCACAAAATTATTAAGTCTGAATATTGAATAGTATGACAGAAAAATGAATATATCAAAAGATGACAAACATTAACCGATGAAGATCAATGTATGTTGCCATTTGTAAAATTAAATAATATTATTAGATAATATTTTCCATTAAGTCTAAAATTCAAAATCAATCAGATAACAATCGCAACCAGATCTAAATAAATCTTTAGTTTATAAAGTGTTGATCAAACTTGGGTTAGCTGTAGAGGTACTGTCCCAGCTAATGGAGGTTCACCGGGGGAAACACTTTGTTTCGACCGTAGTCGTAGTGACAGACAGACCCTTTATAGGCTTTTACCCAAAATAAATCTCTTCTTTAATAACTGAGAATTTAAGAAGAATTAGTGCAATATGGAAAAAAATTTATATTCTATGGACTTAAAAATCTTAGAACAATGTAGCATACGGTATAAGATGTGTCAATTACATTAATCCATATGTGCTAAAAGATCATTGGGTAACAACAAATATAAAACATTTGTAAATCAAAATATAGGACCTAGATACGCTGATGTATTTTGGAACCTAGGAGACTGAGTGCAGTACCTTGGATCCAGAACTAGATAATAGTTGCATTTAGACCTTAATAAATCTTAAGTCTATAAAGTATTTATCACTTCGGGTTAGCTGTAGGGGCCAGTTCCCAGCGAGCGGTAGTCCGAAGACTAGTACACCGTGTCGCTTCAGGCTATTTATACCTGTATGACAGAAGGACCCTTTCGGCTTGTTCCCAAAATAATTTCTACTCTTAAGAACTT
>JANAVB010014796.1:42530873-42673317 GCA_029216955.1 Iris pallida
GTAATTATCATATAGACTTTTACAATAAATTGATATGTGCACATATATATAGGTCTGTGTGTACATACAAGGCACTATACTAGGAATAACTAGTAGTAAGACTTTTTGGGATTTATGGAGTAATATATATATATATAAATATATGTATATGTAGTCACATATAGATTATAAATATATGTTAATATAGAAAAAAATTAAAAAAAGTAAAAGGAACACCAGCACAGTGGGCTAAAGCCCCTAAGTTCAGCTCGGCCAAACCCCCGCACGGCAGCCCGACCCCCCTTTGCATAAATAACGAGAGAGAGTTTGAGAGTCTCTCGTAAAACCCTAATTAAAAGTGGCTGCCACCCTTTCCCGACCTCGAAGATGACGACAGGACACCGCAGCACTTCCACGAAGCTATCGTCGGAGGCTAAGGCCCCGCAAATGCACGAAATATGCGCACAGTCGCAGGCAGTTGCAGTCTGTCTGGGGCGACTTCGTCGCGAGTTTTTTTCGCACACGCTCGACTAATCGTCGAGCCGTTTCTTCAGGTATGAACCTAACCCAACCCCTTTTAACTCTGTTCAATTGGTTTGTAAGTAGACGCCATAGATCGCTCAAGAAATCGACTCAAAGTTGATGGAAAACCTGTCAGAAAACAGAGTTTATAACAGTCCAAAGAGCCCTGTTTGAAGGCCCACCCTCGTCAACCTATTAACAGTTTCGAAATTCCACCTGAATAAAGTTTTAGACTACCTATAGCTCTTTAATTCCCTTCTCATAGTTTAATTTGTTATGCACTGTATGCAAATATTTTCACATCTAAAGTTTTAGAAAAAGTTTTCAAAACTCCCAAAACATAGGAAAACTCTCCGATACGACGTTCCTGCCAAACCAGGCGACATTGTCGTGAACTGAAAGTATCCAAAGGTGCGTATCCTTCGTGAACGTGTGGGCTCTGACGGAATTCAAATTGGTTGCGTGTGCGCGACAAATTTGATGCATATCCGTCAAAATTTACCGTATCGATCTCTTTACAAATTTCTTAATTACTTTGTCCATGTTTGTCAGATCGAGACGAAACTTGTGCCAACAGACCGTATCATTTTCTGGTCCTGTATGCCAAGTTTGGTCTGATTCTGAGATAATTGATCGGATCGCTGCTTCGCGGGCCCCACGATCCGATTTACGACAATTTTGTGCATGGCCTGCCGGAATCTAACTTTGGACATACGATTGATTTGTATCATCGCAATGAATCTGTAGACATATAGTTTGATGACTTTAAAGACCATTGACTCTGGCACACTTTCGGTACAAAGTGGGTCCAACGCGGACATCGTTTTGATCCAAAATTATCGTTTTGCCCATGTGTCCAGAATTGGACTTAGGTAGCATTTCTAGCTAATTTGACCATCCTGAGAACGTTGGTAATGTCTGTTTCATCATTAGGAGACTGTTGTGTGAGTTGACCGTTCGTGACTTATTTGAGTGATTGGCAGAGTCATTTTTCTCAGCTCAGGACAGCAGGCAAGTACATTCTCTGATAGTTTTCATTGCTTTGATATATACTATATCCGATTCAGTTTTAGTGTTATACTTGATTCTTGACACGAGGATACACGGATTAGTATACATTGAATCTCATTATGAGATGTCATTCCTAGTTTACCTAGTATATGAGTACATTGTTCGATATTGTTTCATGTACTTGTATAGACCAATTTGGGAGTGGCTGGCCCCCTGCTCTTCAAATTTGTATTATGACGTGTCATGTCTGGACCCATTATACTACTCGGGATGGGGAGTTATTAGAGGTTATGTGATCATTACCCCTACTTGTTTATTACTTGTGCATTGCTCCACCCTCACTATACGTAGGGTGTAGCCTGACCTTATACTACTTATGCATAGCTTTCCAATTTGGCCGGCCTGATCCCTATACCATTGTACTACTTGTGCATAGCCGGTCAAATGGAACAGCCTGATCCTGACCCAAGCCGATCACATAACGCTCTAATATCTCATGGCACTTACTTTTAGGTTTACATCGTACATCAGATTACATTTACTGCTTATTCCAGCTTTACTTACATCTCACCCATGATATGCTATTCAGTTCTTTATACAGTTTTACTTCCAATTTTGATATTCATCATTTATTTCATTATAATTGTCACTTATAGTATTTATTAATTCACATGGAACTGCTGTTGGTGTTTGTACTTGCTCATTCCTGACTGGATAATCCCTGTTGTTTTTCAAGGATTTAGATACAGACTGTCCGACCTACTACGGGTTTGGCATAGATGGAGTCTATGACCAGGACTTGCATGTGGATCCGGTGCTCTAGAGGACACCGCCTGTAGTAACTTAGTTTAGCTAAATTTTATCTGGACTATATTCCAGCTTGATACTTTGAGACTTGTAGTATTTATCTGGGATCTTGTGTTATGTCTTTAAATTCTGAACTTGTGATTGTGGCTCAGCACTATTTCTGACTATTTACTTCATCTTTATCCTTATCTTTATCATCGTGCTTATCTTTCTTAGATTTATATGATTGAGGGGTGATTATATTCCTCCGTGCGGAGATGACAAGTTATATTATTGTGTCTTAGATAATGTATGTTTAGATGACCGTTACAGTGTTCTACACGCCGATGCTGTGGCGTAGGCTGGACGTACCCACATGCTCGTCCTCCTAAACAGGGTACGGGTTGTGACACATTTTTATGGTGGCCCATGCAGGTCAGGGTCGCAACTAGTGCAATTTCGTAATAATGCTCGACTTAGAATGCTAATTACGAGCCTGCCGTTAGGTATAGGTTCTAGATTATGATAGGATTTACTCAATCACATATTAGAAAATTTTCGATCTTTTGATTATCATGACAACTCTCCTTGTATTTGAAATAAATTGTCCTTCCTTGACGATATCTTATCATGTGACATATTGAACTCTTTTCTTAGGACTTTTGAGAGATTCCTGGGACGACCCTTGAGAATCTTGGTTGAACGTCAATTTGAAATCCTTTCCTCTTGTTTCTATTCACCCTTGCTCTTTGTTATTGAATTTGATTTTGATGGATCATCATTGATTTTGATTGTCATATTGAGATGAATTTTGTGGCCCGAGTTAAGATATCTTTTGATAACATATGTTGACGGAATAACATGGAAGGTAAAACGTCTACTTAGTTATGAAACCTAGAGTTTATTGCAGCTATATTAGCCGGCATGGCAAAAACGTAAGGACCTGACTTCGGATGTACATATCTTGGTTATTGTCAACCCCTTGACCAGATTTTTTTTATTTGTTAAATTAGAAAATTTCTTTAATTTCTCATATATTGTTAGGTCTTGAACTTATTTATTTTTTTGCAAAAGAGGACCAAATGGATAATATAGGACATTTCCGGGACAAAAATGATTAAAGTTTAGATTTGAATCTCAACTGTTATTTAAACACCCCTCTCAAACAAAGCCTTAAGTTCTAAACTTCCAGATAACTCCTATCAGGATTCAAACTAAATCCTACTAACTTTCGATCCCATCTATAACCCGATATATATATATATATATATATATATATATATATATAGATATATATATATTTTTTTTTTTGGAAGTAGGGATAGCCGATTCCTTCACCAGTCGAACCCTAATTTCTGCCGCCCTGCCCTTTCTGGAATCAAGGACAACCTCTAGTATCGGGGAGCATTCGAAACTCCTTAAACAGGTAAGCCTCCATCCCTCAAATCAATTATCTGATTTTAGTTTTGGTCAATGGATGATTGTTTTTGCTAAGTTGTAGCCTAAGTATTTGTTTTTAATCCTCAAAAGAAGGCAATGTTAGGGAAGGGGATAAACCATTGATCAAATCCATCATGTGGGTCGAGTGATTAAGGAATCAGGGTTCATGTGGGAAGCCTGTACCTAGAATATCTAGGTATGCATTGTACCCATTGATACAGTTGTGAGTCCCTTGAAATCTAATGAATGACAACATTAGACCATAGATATTTGTGCTACCATTGTGTATACAGGTGTGAGTACCTGTCATATGTGTATGTAATTATATCTGTGCTAGGATGACAGCAGGGTAGTAGGTTACATTTCAAGAAGGTCATGGGTGTCTCCTTAGGATTAATCATATGCATAGAATAGTGTCCTGCAGTGCTTTGCACATAGGTGTATACACAAGTCTGAGTAGCACATGAATATGTGCATGAGTATGGGTTAGATGATAGCAGGTAGCTAGGTATATTGATGAGTGTCTGTACCCTAGTATCAGTTAACATAAAATCGAATAACTTAGGCAAGCCAAGATGGGACTGGTGGTATCCTACCAATATAAATTTTATATTGCATATCTGTATCAGATTTAGGTATGGAGTGCTGTAACTGGATATCGAATCCCTGTCACTGATAATAGGAATCCCTGTTATATTTATTCCTTGACTGAATCCCTCTCACTATTGTGCTTCTTTAATTGAGAAACATGAAACACTGGGTGCAACTGAGTTTTATTGGACAGCAGCTTATAGGCTACTAGTCCCACTCTTGCTTTGGTAAAACCATAGTACCTAGATGAAAGCTTCTGGGGTCTTTTTGGTAGATGAATGCCAGTTAGTGTTAACCAATAAGCTGCCCATTTGATTAATATGCTATACATATTCAGTTCAGTTATATTATCCTGCATATAGGTCATGTCTAGTGAAGTATCAGAGTCTCACCTGCAGGAAAACAAGAATGTTGACATTATTCAAACCTATTGTAGTAGAGTACAGTGGTATTACCTATCTGCCTATGATGTAACAGGTTGCATTTGACAGTATGGACCATGAGTACTGTGCAGTCCTACCCACTATATGGTTCAATCACTGTATAGAATCTCAGTCCTCATACTCGACTTGTTCTTCTTGGAACATCTAAGTTCAGTCTATTCATTAGCAGACCACATCATTGCATTAGTCATTGTTGAGTAGATATTAGGCTATATCAAATATCAGTTAGAGTGCTCAGTTGGTAATGTACCAATCCAGGGCATACCTATGTTTAGAGATTTAATCAGTCCATACCATATTTAGTTCAGATTCTTTAATACATTGATATTAGCCTTCATTGTTAACAGTCTTCACAATATAGGTATCTGTCATGCTCCCCTATAGTTTAGTAATAGTTTCACCCATCCTTGATTAGGTTCAGATTTGAGAAGGAGCCATGAGGTATCAGTTGAGCCATACAGGGATATCCAGCTTAGTGCAACCACAAAGAGGGTTAATGAATGATGTGTGGATCAACTTCAAGCTTATCTTTGCACCAGTGCAACTAATATGTGACATTAGTCACTGATTTGGCTATAACAGATTCAAAAGAGAATTGATTTGTTATTTATGGACTGATGGGTGACCTGTAGTCTTAGGTTGTACTAGTATAGCCGAGTATTCCAGTTAGAATAGCAACTTATGGAGTTCGCAGGGCAGCAACATTTCATATGCTCTCTTGTCAAGACCCAGGGGTACCCTATACCAAGACAATTATCTGTTATAATAGAGACCCTTCTTAATACCTAATATACTCAGTTATGTATAAGCATATGGGGGGAGTATGGTCCAGAACAGAGGGTATTAATAGAGAGTATGGGAACCTATAGGTATTAGGGCAGTAAAAGAAGATGGGAATCAGGATTACCAACTATTGTGTGGAGTCTCTCAATTAAGTACTTATAGGTCTGAATAAGAGGGAGGTGCAGGGATAGAACCAGGGAGTGAGGCCAAAACTGAGTAAAGGGCCAAGGAGTTGCCCAGACCAGAGAAGCAACCAATTGCTGAGTATCACTTGCAAATAGGAAGGGGACCCAGGGGTTAATCAGTTGAAGGCAACATAAATTCTGAGCAACAAGGATATGGTCCAGAAAAGACAGTAGGGTATGTGGCCAATAACAAGGGGTAGTGTCAAGGAAGGAATATGAGTACTATAGCATACATATATATACTAAAACCCAAATTGGCCTAAAACTGGACCTAGAGACTAGTAGGTAGCATATTATGGATTTTAATCGTTTTACTCATACTATAAATTCTTAAACAGGCTACCTGGACTTGATACGGATTCTTGACCGTGCCAGCAGCTCAGGACCTAAGGCAAGTATACCTTGCCTTCTCTACAATTTTACTTACATGCATTTCCTTTCATTTTTCAGTCATTTGATTGTTATGGACATGTGCTTTGTGTTATATTCTGTAGAGTTATTTTTATTGCATATAGCCGTGTTCATGTTTGGCCTTGTGTGGCATGCTTGGAGTTCTCACCAGTACCTTGCTTGAGTCGTGTCATAGAACGAGTGTGTGTAGTGAACTGCCATAGCCTTGATTATCGTTTTACACAACCAGAGAGTCCACACTCGGACAAGGGTTGTTTGGTGCACCAGAGTGTCCACACATGGGACGAGGGTGTTTGTCGTCCATTGGCACCAGAGAGTCCACACTCGGGACTAGGGTTGACCAATTACACCAGAGAGTCCACACACGGGACGAGGGTGTCTTGCCGTGAGCTAACCAGAGAGTCCACACTCGGGACGAGGGTTAGTGCTTAGTTCAAACCCGTGAGTCCACACTCGGGATGAGGGTTTGGTTCTTCCATTGATCTCGTATTTATCGTTCATCCGGCAGTTCATTTATACGTGGTTGTTCTAGTGTTCGTGTTCGTGTTCATGTTCATGTTCGTAGTCATTTGTCGTATTTCTGTTTTTCTTGATTATTTTCTTGTGCATGATAAAACTGCTAGATAGGCATGTATATTATGTATCTTGCTATGTCCTCTGAGGACCTGATGATCTCTTCAGGTTAGCCGAGTTTGAGTCAAGAGCAGATGAGTGGGTTGAGTTAGCACCAGACCGCGGAGTTTACAGTTGGGATTGCCTTGGTTAGTAGGTTATATTCAGTTAGTGTATTTCATGTATTTTCTCTATTTCCGTCTACTGGTAGTGGATTTGTGTCCACTGGACGTGACATTGATTCTTGGATATATTTATTTATATTTATTATTGCTTAGTTTTATGGATATTCATTGGTCTTGGTTGTGTCTTCATTATTCTGTGGATGAGATATAGATTTTCGTGACTCTAGATTTTCGTGACTTGTGAGTATAGACAGCGTTCTACCACCGACACTGCGACGTAGGCTGGGCTTGGACACGCTTCGTATCCGAAAAGCGGGTACGGGTTGTGACAAGTTTTTTGGTAGCCCATGCAGGTCAACGTTAATCACTTCGATTACGCCATTGTACCATCGTGAGCCTGCGAATAGGAATAGACACTTAGGATCTCATCCACGTGTCTTGACTCCTTGATTGATCTCAATTCGTGATTATTCATTAATTTCTCGACTTGCATCCTGCTTGAAAATCTCTTCAACGGCTAAAGTGTTTTCCTTGTAACAGTTAAGATGGACTCTCAAGATAGGAACAACGCCTCCCTGAACACTCCACCGGCTACAGGAGGCTTTTTCACGTACATGACCCCGCCAACACAAGGAGGCCAGCTCACTCATATGGGCAACAGCTGCAGCTCTCGAGATTCCGCAGAGATGATATTCCACCACCTCCGCAGTTTCCTCCTCGAGAACATAGGCTTCACAAATAGAACCCTCGACCCGTGCCTTATTTTTCACCTTTCTTTTTAGGTGATTCAAATGTCGCTCGAACGGGTACATCCATCGATATTCGACGGGTCCACCAACACGTGCCTCATAGGATAGATGAATCGGCAAATGCTCCATAGAGTCGAAGAATCCAGGAGGAAATACCCTCTCTAGCTTGCATAGTGTTACCGCAATGTCCTTCTCTTGCTTTTCTAGACGATCAACGAGCAATTTCTTAGAACAAAGATCCCTGAAGAATATGCTAAGCTCCGTCAATGGATCCCAAACTGCCTGCGGTAAGAATTCCCGAAATGCAATCGGAATTAACCTCTCCATGAATACGTGACAATCGTGGCTCTTTACCCGTCAATTTATTTTCCTTCGGATCGACACATCTTCTCAGATTTGACACATATCCGTCTGGAAATTTTAGGCCCTGGATCCACCGACAAAGTCTCACTTTATCCTCCTTGTCCAGCGAAAAAATTGACTTCGAAAGGAACTGTTTTCCATTCTGCTGTATCAAATGCAACGCAGGGCGTTTGCATATTTCTTTTAAGTCCAACCTGGCCTTGGGATTGTCTTTCATTTTTCCCTTTACGTCCATCACTGTATTAATTATGTTATCAACACATTCTTCTCCATATGCATGACATCAAGATTATGTCTGATCAGATTGGTACTCTAGTATGGCAGATCCCAGAATATGCTCTCTTTGTCCAGTTATGAACTCTACCAAATCCATCGCACTTGTACCCAATTGTAGGATCTTCGATAGCACTTGGAAAATCTTTAACCTCCTTCCATATCGTGTCTCCGCACCACCTTGGCGGTGGATCACCCTTCTCTACAACGCCGGCACGGAAAGCATTCCTGTTCCTTCTGAACGGATGATCTTTTGGCAGAAATTGCCGATGACAATCAAAGAAGCACGGCTTTCCACCGTGTTTCAAGCGGAAAGCCTTACTACGGTCCATGCAATACGGACATAAGAGACGGCCATGAGTGCTCCATCCAGATAACATTCCATAGGCCGGAAAGTCGTTGATGGTCCACATAAGGGTTGCCTTCATCTGAAAATTCTGCTTCCTGGAAACATCGTACGTGTTAGCGCCTACTTCCCATAACTGATTCAACTCATCTATCAAAGGCTGTAAGTACACGTCAATGTTCCTCTTGGGATTGTTCGGACCAGGAATTATAACGGTTAGAAACATGTACTGAGTCTTCATGCACATCCAAGGCGGTAGGTTATACGGAGTAACAATCACAGGCCAGCACGAATACTGGAATCCCGAAAGACCAAAAGGAGTAAAACTGTCAGAAGATAGTCCCAACCTGACATTTCGCGGATCTGAAGCAAAATCTGGATACACTCGATCAAAGTGCTTCCACGCTTCTCCATCGGATGGGTGATCCAACACTCCTTCAATCTGTTCTCGCATGTGCCAACTCATATTTTCGGCCGTCTCTTTTACCATAAATAATCTTTGCAACCGCGGCGTTAAAGGCAAGTAGTGCATTGAATCGGTCGGTCTTCTTGCACCGATAGACCTTCCTGTACTAGTTGTCTTATAGCGATCAGCACCACAAAATCTGCACACATCTGCGTCCTTGTCGTCTTTGTAGTACAGCATGCACCCATTGCGACAGGAATCGATTTTCTCGTATCCCATCCAGAGCGATCTCACCATCCTCTTAGACCGGTAGAAGTCTTTAGGCAACTTAGCACCCGCCGGCAAGATCTCTATAATCAACTCCAACACTCGGTTGTAGCATTCTTGCGACATGTTAAAATCTGACTTAATGCTCAACAGTCTTGTAACCACCTCCAACGGTGAATGATCCTCACAACCAGGATACAATGGAGTCCTTGCATTCTCCAGCAACTCCATGAACTGTGCAGCATCGGCGTTCGGTGCCTCCTCAGGTGCATCATGAACGAAACTAGGCCCCGCAGCGTCGAAAACCATGTTCACGCACCCGTCGTATGCATGATTATCTGAAACAAAATTAGGTCCCGCATGCATATACGGCTCAACGTAAGGCTCCGGCTCTGATGCTAAAGACACAAGTTCTCCGTGTGCGGTCCACTGATAGTAATTAGGCGTGAAACCCCTCGAGTATAAATGATATATCACTTCCACTTCTGGATAATATTTTACGTTATGATATTTCACACACGGACACTTAATTTTGGTGCCGTCCATGTACTGAGGGAACGCCTTAGCAAACTGCAGGAACTTCTCTACTCCCGCTATGTATTCATCCCGCACACCACACATATCATCAGGACGACGATTGTACATCCATGAACGATTCCGCAAGTAGTAATTCATATCCATTTGAAAATAATTCTGCAAAGATGGACACACATTATCCAACAGGCACAAATTCGTATATAATGTCTTATTATAGGACACACATTAGTAGTGGACAGTTACTAATAACAATGATATTGACCGATACCGATACGGTTTGGCATGTTCCGATCCGATACAGACCGATACCAAATATGACCGATACCGACATTGGCATGTTCCGATACTATACAGACCGATACCGATACCAAATATTGACCGATACCGACATTGGCATGTTCCGATACCGATACTATACAGACCGATACCGACATTGGCATGTTCCGATACTATACCGACATTGGACAGTTACTAATAACAATGATATTATCCAACAGGTCGATACCGATACGGTTTGGCATGTTCCCCGATACAGACGATACCAAATATTGACCGATACCGACATTGGGGGTCTTTGTTCTGGTCAATTCGGCAAAACCAATCGGTAAGGGTGACTACTATTTCATATAATTTCAAAACTACTAAGAAATAACGCTGAAATACTTAAAATTATGCCTAAATGTATAAAATATATGTTTTTAAATGTAAATAATGTATTAATAATTATTTGTTTTCCGATACCAAAGTTCGATACTCCGATACGATACCGCCGATACTACCGGTATCGCCGATACCAATACTCATAGGAATAGTCCGATACCGATTCCGATACCGATATTGTGAACCTTGGGTATATATCGTCAACATTTCAGATTCTTAAAATGAATTTCAAATGGATTTCAAATGAATTTCAAATGGTATATCCCTACATTTTGCGAATCCCTTGAACAAAAATAAAATCCTATAATGTGAAGTAGGCATGCACGAAGAAAATTTCTTTTCGAGCCAACAAGATTTGTAACGATCCTAACATTTGGAAAGAATTAACATCACCATTATATATCATAATAAATCACAAACATAAGCAAGGAAAGGAAGTAGTTAACATGGCATAGTCTTCCAAAGTTCAAAATGTCATGAGCCCGGTTCATGTCCCGCACTTACTGCTACTACTACACCTACTTCGGTCCATTTGAGTCACATCTATTCTCTCCTTTCTTTCTTTTTTCTTTTTTCTTAGTACCACTTGCAATATGTGACAGAGAAATCTATCGACCAATATTAATGGCAGTAGACCAGTATTCAATAGAGACCAAGAGGAAGAGCGAGAGAAGCAACAAAATCGTACTCGATAAAGAAAAGTGGCAGACTGTACACGTACAACAATCATGGAAAAGAAACATGAAAAAGGAAAAGAAAAATAAAAATATCACAAGACAAACCAGCAGCGATATGGACTGCAGTCCACTCGCACACTCTCTCTCCCTCATCGGTAGTGAATGTGCGTGCAAGCGCCTAAGTGTTCGACCAAAATATACACTTCACCCCTGCCCCCCTCCCCTACCCCTGCACCCACCCCAACCCTCCCCTGTCCTCCCTCCCCCTCCCCGCTCCCCTGCCCCCCCTCCCCATACCCCTACACCCACCCCAACCCTCCCCTGCCTTCCCTCCCCTGCCCCCCTCCCCCTGCACCCACCCCAACCATGCCCCCTCCCCCTACCCCTGCACCCCCCGGGTACCCCCACCCCTCCCTCCACCCCTCGACAGTAAGACCCCCCCACCCCCTGCACCCAACCCCACCCCTCTCTCTCCCCCCTCGACAGAAAGACCACCCCAGCAGCTAGGGTTAGAGTTCTCGTGTCCGTGTCTGTGTCTAGATAGCTAGGGCTAGGGTTAGGGTTTACCTGAGGAGGGTGGCTTCGTCGGAGGATGGAGGCGGCGAGGAGGGTGGCTTCGTCGGAGGAGGAAGCGGCGAGGAAGGCTCCTTCGTCGGAGGAGGGAGACTGGTCGCCGGAGGGAGGGGTCAACGGGCGAGCGGGGTCTCCGGGGGGAGAAGGGGGAGGGTCTCGCCGGAGGGAGTGGTCGCCGGAGGGGGAGGGTTCGCCAGGGGGAGAGGGAGAGCGGGAATAAATTTTTGGGTGAAAATTTTGGGATTTCGATCGGGCCAGGAACCCTATATGAAATAAAACAGCGACGCCTACATGATACGTCGCTAAACGTCGCAAGCCAGCGACGTAAATTATACTACGTCGCTACTCAGCGACGTACAGCGACGTGTAGTACAAGACGTCGCTATATGCAATTATCAGCGACGCGTATTTCCGCCGTCGCTAATATACGTCGCTATTTAAGCATATTTTAGTAGTGTATATATATATATATGCTAATCCACTTGGTTACTAGTTTAGAGTAGCATAATAAATATTGTTTGCTATTTTATATGTAGGTATTAATCTAGGAATATCAATATAAGGGTTATATCAATATCAATATAAGGGTTATATATATATAGATATATATTATATATTTTTTTTTTTTTTTATATAGATATATATATAGATATTATATATATATATATTATAATATATATATATATATATATATATTTAAAGAATTATCAATATAAGGGTTATATATAACAAATATGGTATATATATTTTTGGTATGTAATTATCATATAGGACTTTTACAATAAATTGATATGTGCACATATATATAGGTGTGTGTGTGTACATACAAGGCACTATACTAGGAATAACTAGTATTAAGACTTTTTGGGATTTATGGAGTAATATACAATATAAATATATGCGTATATGTAGTTACATATAGATATATATAAATATATGTTAATATAGAAAAAGAAAAAAAATAAGTAAAGGGAATACCAGCATAGTGGGCCAAAGACCCTAAGCTCAGCTCGGCCAAACCCCTCGCACGGTAGCCCGACCCCCCTGCATAAATAACGAGAGAGCGTTTAGAGTCTCTCGCAAAACCTTAATTAAAAAGTGCCTGCCACCCTTCCCCGACCTCGAAGATGACGTAGGCCACCGCAGTGCTGCCACAAGCCGTCCCCGGAGGCCAAGGTCGCCGCAAACGTGCGGAATACGGCACAGTCGTAGCGATAGTTGCAGTCTGCCCGGGGCGACTTCGTCGCGAGTTTTCTTCGCGCACGCTCGACTAGTCGTCGAGCCGTGCCGTTTCTTCCGATATGAACCTAACCCAACCCCCTTTAAACTCTGTTCAATTGGTTTGTAAGTAGATGCCATAGATCGATCAGGAAATCGACTCAAAGTCGATGGAAAACCTGTCAGAAAACAGAGTTTATAGCAGTCCAAAAGCCCTGTTTGAAGGCCCATCCTCGTCAACCTATTAACAGTTTTGAAATTCCGCCTGAACAAAGTTTTAGACCACCTATAGCTCTTTAATTCCCTTTTCATAGTTTAATTTGTTACGTATTGTATGCAAATATTTTATATCCAAAGTTTCAGAAAAAAGTTTTTGAAAACTCCCAAAACATAGGAAAACTCTCTGATACGACGTACGTTCTGCTAAACCGGCGACGTGGTCGTGAATCGAAAGCATCCAAGGGTGCGCATCGACTTCGTGGACGTGTGAGATTTGACGAAATTCAAATTGGTTGCGTATGCGCGACGAATTTGATGTGTATCCGTCAAAATTTACCGTATCAACCTCTTTGTAAATTTTCTAATTACTTTGTACACATTCGTCAGACCGAGGCAAAACTTGCACCAACAGGACCGTATTATTTTTCTGGTCCTGTATGCCAAGTTTGGTCCGATTATGAGACAGTTGACCGGATTGCCGTTTTGCGGGTCCTACGGTCCGATTCAATCGACGATTTTGTGCACGGCTTGCCGAAATCCAACTTTGGACATACGGTTGGGTTCGTATTATCGCAACTAATCCGTAGACATGTAGTTTGACAACTTTAGAGACCACTGACTCTGGCATGCTTTTCGGTACAAAGCGGGTCCAACGGCGGACATCGTTTTGGCCCAAAATTATCGTTTTGCCCCTGTATCCAGAAATAGACTTATGGGTAGGCATTTTTAGCTAATTTGATAATTCTAAGAATGTTGGTAATGTCTGTTTCAGCATTAGGAGACTGTTGTGCGAGTTGACCGTTCGTGGCTTATTTGAGTGATTGTTAGAGTCGTTTTTCTCAGCTTAGGACAGCAGGCAAGTACATTCTCTGATAGTTTTTATTGCTTTGAAATTTAGTATATCTGATTCAGTTGTAATGTTATACTTGATTCTCGACACGAGGATACACAGACTAGCATACATTGAATCTTGTCATGAGATGTCATTCTAGAGGTATGTACCTTAGTCAAGGACTCTGTGATTATCGTAGCCTTGCTCACTAGCATGACGAAGATTCTTAGTATCAAGATTTTGGATAGATGCATATGATTATCGAACTGTGTGATTTTGAGACTATGATTGTTGGGGTGTTTGACCTAAAGGAGTACGACCATCTTAATTTTGAGGACAAAATTCTTCTAAGGAGGGTAGACTTGTAGCACCCAGTTTATGAAATTAGGGTAATTTAGAACTTTTGTATTTTTAATTATTTTTAAATCATGATATAATTTTTAGTGATTTTTAATCAATTTAAAACTATTTAAATCAATGACTTATGATTTTGATGTTTTGCTAGTGTAACCCTAGAGACTGTATGACCTAGAGACTAACCATGACCATGGGGACCTAACCATGTGATTGGGATGACTAATTGCAACTTTCTAGCCTAGGGGCATTTTGGTCATTTTGGACTTTTTAATGAAAATGAATTTTGATTGATTATTATGGTGCTAGTCATTTTATTAGAGACTAACCTAGTTTTGACCTAACCTAGATGCTAATGATGCCCATGGAGGTTTAGTTAGAAGGTTAGAGACTTAATGGCTAAGTTAGATTAATATCTAGATATTATGTCCATAAGATATTTTGGCTACATGTTAAAAAGGCTACTTTTGATGTGAGCCTTTGATTAGCCTAAATTTAGGTGGAGAAGCCTTAGCCACTCATCTAAAACCCTAACCCTAGCCTTTATCAACAGCCATCAAAAGGCCACACCCACACCCCAATTTAATCACATTATCAAAGTTCTTGCCTCTTTTTAAATACCTACATAAAGCCCTAATAGTGTTTTGTAGGACCGATTGTAGGAACGAGTTGTAAAGCACAATACTCTAGAGGGGGGTGAATAGAGTATGCAGCAGAAACTAACTATTTAAAAATGTTAGTAACAAGATCAAATAATATATACATCACAGATATGTAAATGAAAAGTAGAGAGTAGAGAGCAAACGTAAACACAAGGATGTATACCGGTTTCCCTCTTGTGAGGACTAGTCCAGTCGGAAGAACTCTAGCTTCCAGTTGAATCCACTATTGGAAA
This sequence comes from Iris pallida, assembly GCA_029216955.1. NCBI lineage: Eukaryota > Viridiplantae > Streptophyta > Magnoliopsida > Asparagales > Iridaceae > Iris > Iris pallida. The sequence goes on from JANAVB010014796.1 coordinate 42,546,131, forward strand.
ATACCACAAGTTTTCATCCGAAGTTCTTGCAACTTCTACAACGCGAGCTTTGATCCGAAGTACTCGACCAACTTCAATTGTGAAGTACCTATCTTCAATCAAGCATCTGATTACAATCACTCTGAAACTTCTAGACCGTACCACACTGGCAAATCGACTAGAGGATTGTAGCTGGCTTGGGATTTGAAAATGAATAGCTCAGAACACTTTGGAAGAAGTAGTAGGTTTATAGAGAAGAGATATGAAAGTGAATTGGTGTGTTGAAATGATCAAAATTCTTCTCTATTTATAGTTTTTTCAAAGGCGGAATTCTGACAGAACTCGGGCAGAATTCGGGCCGAACTCTATGAGAAAATATCGTTAGGATCCGTAACTGCAGGAAGATCAAATTCAAAAAGCAACATTCACTAACCGAACTCTAGCCAAACTCTGGCCGAATTCGGGACGAACTTGGGCTGAATTCTGTTGGAGTTCTGTCAGGATTTTTGTAAATTGGTTTTTGGGCTTTTTGAAAAGTCAAACAGTTATGAAGTAGTTTGGGCTTTTGTAAGTGGGCTTACTTTCAAAATGAAAGGGTATTTTAAAAACGTTTCTTAGGTAGCCTATTTGCCAGTACGACGCAGTGTACATCGTATTCCTAGACTCAATAAATATAAAAATATATTAATGAAATAGGAAAACCAAGAGCCCTTTGATGACGCCTTTCTTTAAATATTTGAGCAGACTTGAAGACGTCTTTTTTTACTTGACGACAGTCATCCAAAGATAAACAGATCTAGAAATCTGAATATCTTTTGGGAGCTTCACCTCCGAACCCCCACGGGGGGTGCTGTCTCTCGACCCCTGTCCACTGACCGGGCAGCGGAACCCCCGATGCGAGGCCCCGGATAGGTCGTTAGGCGGTTCAGAGAAATCTTCTTGTATAACGCCGTCTTTGGCCAATCAATAATTCTCTATTGCATATGTCCTGATTTGATCATGTTTGATCATGCTTACAGCATGTCTACAAATACATGTTTGGTAAACAAAATAATATGACTGATACAGAACATTAGGACAATGCTAAGTTAAAGTAGCAACATGATAGTGATTACATGAATATTAGTGACGTCATTATGTTAAACTCAATTGATTAGCCATATTCAAAAACATGATATAATCATTGGGCTAACAATCTCCCCATTTTTGATTATGGCAAATCGGTTAAGTTTAATATATAACAATAGATGCATGTATCACTAATAAACACATAATACTAAAATATTGTATGCTAACTTAAACTTATTTCTTTCCCTTTAACATGATCAAAAATAAGCTCCCCCGTAATAAGAGATAAAATGAACTCAAGCATATGTAAAGGAGAAAAGCATAATTAATCATGATCAAGTATTAGGAGAACAGGGTAAAGACAAGTTTATAAAATGCACAACTAATAAATAAAAACTTGTCAACACAGTATAGTTGAAAAAAAACAATCAATAGTTTACCAACTAGAAATCCAAAAATAACATTCAAAACATATTTTGTTCATCATATAGTGTTTTGAAATAGACTAAAAAAATATATCAATATAGTAGGAATCAATCATTGGTCATAAATAAATCATGAGAAATTCACAGATCTAGTATATACCCAAAAAATTAAGAATATCGTGAGACTTTTAACAATGATCACAAAAAAATTATGATTCATAATTTGTCCATACAAATTAGTGAATCACATCAATAAAGAGTATAATCATCGAAAAGAAATCAAAATATGTATACTAGAATATATACAAAATCTATACCAAAGTTCATGCATATGAATTCAATTACATTAGCATGATATACATCCATGAGATAAACATGAAAGTATGAAGACAAAATACTTGAGAAAGAGAAATTCAGTCGACTTGAATGCTCCATCGCAAAGTATGATCAGTCTAAATATAGATAATCATGAACTTTGAGATAAAATCTTAATAAGAAATACCAAAATTAATATAAACTCAAGGAATAATCAAATAAGGATGATTAAACATATTTGGCAAGATAACTTTTAGAAACTCAAATAAAATGAGATAATTAAAAATAATAATCATATATTCTCTCATAAACTTAATACAAATTCAAATATCATGACCAACTCAACAAGATATTTAAATAAGACAATATAAGTCTATGGTGAACTAGGCATACCACATATTAAGGGCATAAAATAATTAAAACAATTAATTTTCTTCCCCTTAAAATATGTGTATATAGTTCAAAAATAATTTATATGCATAAAATAAATAATCATAAGATCTAAGGGATATCCAAAATATGCATTTTTCTTTCCTTTGATCAAATGATAGAAAATTCCAAACTCAAAACAAATATCATCTTTAGGCAAGAAAAAGAAATATCCAATAAATAAAAGCTTAGAGATGAACAAATAACATATATTTCCAATATATAAAAGAAATATTTCAAGACATTAAAAGATTTTAAAACTGTCTTTAATAATAACATTTGAGTATCAGACAGATTCAATAAATCAAAAAGAAATCAAAAAAACTTTTCAAAAATGTGGAATTTATTACGAAAAATTGTCTTAATAAATGTTCGAATGCGTCCATTTAGTCCTTAGACTGAAAGTTGTCGATTTGAATCATGAAAACAATTTCAATAAAAGCATCCATAAATCGTAAATAAATCCATTTTGAATAAATAAACATAACTGGATAAATGTCCAAAGAAAAGTGTATTCTAGATATATAGCATGTCAAGGGGATAATTGACTTGAAACAATTAACTGCTCCCCCTTTACATGGCTATATCCAAAAAATAATAGTATTGACAAAAAAATTAAAAAATAATTTAGAGACGTATTTTCAGAAGTAGAAAACTAATTCAAAAATATTAGGTCTTCTTATCAAAGTTTATTTTTTTCCCCTTTTAAAAGCCTTAACACAGTGTCCACCTGACAACCGTAAGGTTAAAGAAAAGAAATGCTTTGAGAAAGAGAAATTCAATATGCTTGACTTCTCCCCGCAAAGATTACTGCTATAGGCAGTTAGTAACTTGAATAAGAAGAAAATAATAAAGTTTAAAATCACAAATATTATGCAAGATAAAGACGAAATCACAAGATCATAATATTCACTAAGTAGTCACAAAATCATTAAGTCTGAATATTGAATAGTGTGACAGAAAAATGAATATATCAAAAGATGACAAACATTAACCGATGAAGATCAATGTATGTTGCCATTTGTAAAATTAAATAATATTATTAGATAATATTTTCCATTAAGTCTAAAATCCAAAATCAATCAGATAACAATCGCAACCAGATCTAAATAAATCTTTAGTTTATAAAGTGTTGATCAAACTTGGATTAGCTGTAGAGGTACTGTCCCAGCTAATGGAGGTTCACCGGGGGAAACACTTTATTTCGACCGTAGTCGTGGTGACAGACAGACCCTTTGTAGGCTTGTACCCAAAATAAATCTCTTCTTTAATAACTGAGAATTTAAGAAGAATTAGTGCAATATGGAAAAAAAATTATATTCTATGGACTTAAAAATCTTAGAACAATGTAGCATACGGTATAAGATGTGTCAATTACATTAATCCATATGTGCTACAAGATCATTGGGTAACAACAAATATAAAACATTTGTAAATCAAAATATAGGACCTAGATACGCTGATGTATTTTGGAACCTAGGAGACTGAGTGCAGTACCTTGGATCCAGAACTAGATAATAGTTGCATTTAGACCTTAATAAATCTTAAGTCTATAAAGTATTTATCACTTCGGGTTAGCTGTAGGGGCCAGTTTCCAGCGAGCGGTAGTCCGAAGACTAGTACACCGTGTCGCTTCAGGCTATTTATACCTGTATGACAGAAGGACCCTTTCGGCTTGTTCCCAAAATAATTTCTACTCTTAAGTACTTAGATTAAAAGGAATATAAGTAGTATCATCGAACAACATCGAAATCCAAAATTCTTAAATATAAAAGAAGTAAATATCCAAATAGTGGTTTATCAAGATCAAGATATTAAAAATATCATGTATCCAAAATGTCAACCAAAAAGCCAAGAAAAACATCATTAAAAGAGGCTTTTGAGGAAGAAGCTAATAAAAAGTACATGAATTTGTTAAAAAAAAGTCTTAAGTATGAGATAAGCACAAGTTTAAAAACTACTTCTTAAAATAATATAGAACTTGAACTTAACTCATATATCCCCATAAAAATATTTATACAATATATGAAACATGTGAGCAATATATGAATGATAATGAATTATTCATGTATCACTAAATATCACAAGATCAAAAATATGCATAAATAAACTTTATCAGACAAAGATGTAATTGATTCATAAGAAATTAATCACAATAAAATTTGAGAATCAATAATGAATATATTATGCAAGCACAAGGTTAAAATAAAAGTATATGTATATACTTTTCAAGTAAACAGAATACTTGTGTTGAACGTACATAATCACAAAATACTGATCAAAGTAAATACGACATGTTAAAGACAAATCGATAAGAAGTGACCATTAAAAAATATTAAAGACGAAGGGTCAAAAACATATTCACCAAAAAATAAGCTCATATGCATGCTTCAAGAATAAAGATTAAGAGTAAAGGGCATACATGGATAAATGTATCACACTAATCGAAAGTGAGTGAAAGACAATTTAGTGTGAACTAATCATTTAAGCTAAACAGCTAGTCATGCTAGGATTATATCTCAATTGATTTAAACACTAAATAATTAAAAAGATATCAATGAAAGCTAATAGCAAGATATCAGTAAGAACATGCGCGCTAGATAAAAAAAATACTATTTAGGAAGCATGTTACCGAAGTGGTTCTAGTGACCACACTTATGTTGGTACAATTGCTTGGAAGATGACCTTTATAGCTTTGCAATCACTAACATGCTCCATGATCCTATGGTTCAGCATAAGTAGCTCCACCTGAAATATTAGGTGAAGACTTTGGTATCCAATACTTGGATCCACATTTGTTAGCTTTGGAAACCCATTTGCACAAGTCCATATCAACTAGCTTTTTAATCTGACAACAATTAGAAACGTGTCCATTCATACCGCAATAATAACAGAAAGAATTAACATTAGTGCTATGTGCAGTAGTATGAGAACGTGCAGTGGTGTGATATGATGTACGTGGATACTTGTAGTAGAAAGCATGGTTGTGTGAAGCTTTAGCTTTGCTTGCTTCCTTTCTATATGATCTGTCGTGTGTGACTTTGTGATGTGTCACGTGTCTTGTGTTAGACTGAGTCATAGGTTGTACTACTTGCTTTCCCAGTCTAATCTCTAACATTTTAGAGTTAGCACAGATCTCATCATATTTAGCATTAAGAGCATCAATTCTATATGAAGCAATAGAATACTTCTTCTTTTCAGATTCTAGTTCCTCCTTAAGTTTAGCATTTTCTTGAGTGCTTTTTTCAATGCAATCAAGTGCCTCATGCAATCTAAACTCAAGTGTGGAAATCGTAGAAATATCAGAAGGAGAAGTATTTCTAGCATCATTGAATAAGCAAGTAAGCTTTTCATTCTCATGCTTATAGGATAAAATATCCTTTCTAGCTTGCTTATACTTATCTAACACTTTCTTGTGTTCTTCTAATAGATCACTGAAAGCATCAGATAACTCATCATAAGAAAATTCATTCTCTTCAAGAAGGAAATTATTCTGTACCTCGTTAGATAATGCCATTGAGCATAAATTTACAGTTTTATGAGGTCTCTTCTTCTTCTTCTTCTTCTTCTTCTTCTTCTTCTTCTTCAGAATCTCTTGCTTCGCTTTCACACCATATGCTCGTGCTAGTGTACTTGTGAAATGATAATATTTATTCTTTTGATCGTTCGTAGTGACTCTCCTTTCTAGCAGTAGTACAATCTTCTTGGATGTGGCCTACCTTCTTGCAGTTGTCACATACAAGCTCTTCTTCGTATAAAGGATTGTGTTGTACCTTGAATCCCAATTCCATCATGTATATATTTATATTATTATGAAGACTATCCTTCTCTCTGGAGTTGCTAGCTTTGCTTTTATACCTGCACTCGTAAGTAGCTTCAAGAACTTTCCAAATTTTATGAGATATTGTACAAGTAGTAATAAGATTGAATACATTTGTGTCTACAGCACAATAAAATATAGGCATAGCTTTTGCATCAAGGCTAGTTAACTTCTTTTCTTCCTCTGTTTAACTATAATAAGGCTTGTTGATTATAGAAGATGTAAGAATAGAAGTGATAGTAGGCTTTTTGTAGCCATTTATAATAATTGACCATAAGTCAAAATCTAGAGACTTCAAGTAGAAGCTCATTCGTGTTTTCCAATAACTATAGTTTGTTCTATCAAATAGTGGGAGTCTATTTGAGGATTGCTCTTTAGTTGTGAAGTGCATACTTGCCATATGTGATATAGTGATCTATGTAACAATAGTTATATAATAACAATATTACCTCGCTTTACCTGTATAACCTGCTTTAATAATGAGGATCTGCTCTAAGGATGTTAAGCCAAATAATAGAGTCCTTGTTCGGATACAATTGAAGGAGCAATTGGTATGAGCAATGACACCTCTGTAAGGAGCACCTCTATAAGAAGCACCTGCAATAATCTTTCTATAAGGAGCACCTGCTCTGATACCAATTATAGGAACAATTGGTATAATAGAAATACCTATATAAAGAGAACCCGCTCTGATACCAATTGTAGAAGCAATTGGTATCAGCAATAATACCTCTAGAAGGAGCACTGGCTTTGATACCAATTGTAGGTCCGATTGTAGGAACGAGTTGTAAAGCGTAATACTCTAGAGGGGGTGAATAGAGTAGGCAGCAAAAATTAACTATTTAAAAATGTTAGTAACAAGATCACATAATATATATATCATAGATATGTAAATGAAAAGTAGAGAGTAGAGAGCAAACGCAAACACAAGGATATATATTTGTTTCCCTCTTGTGAGGACTAGTCCAGTCGAAAGAACTCTAGCTTCCAGTTGAATCTACTATTGGAAAATACCACAAGTTTTCATCCGAAGTTCTTGTAACTTCTACAACGCGAGCTTTGATCCGAAGTACTCGACCAACTTTAATTGTGAAGTGTCTATCTTCAATCAAGCCTCTGATTACAATCACTCTAAAACTTATAGACCGTACCGCACTGGCAAATCGACTAGAGGATTATAACTGGCTTGGGATTTAAAAATGAATAGCTCAAAACACTTTGGAAGAAGTAGTAGGCTTATAGAGAAGAGATATGAAAGTGAATTGGTGTGTTGAAATGATCGAAATCCTTCTCTGTTTATAGTTTTTCCAAAGACAGAATTCTGACAGAATTCGGGCAGAACTCTATGAGAAAATCTCGTTGGAATTCGTAACTGCAGGAAGACCAAGTTCAAAAAGCAACGTTCACTAACCGAACTCTGGCCAAACTCGGGCCGAATTCTGTTAGATTTCTGTCAGGGTTTTTACAAATTAGTTTTTGGACTTTTTGAAAAGTCAAACAGTTAGGAAGTAGTTTGGGCTTTTGTAAGTGGGCTTATTTTCAAAATGAAAGGGTATTTTGAAAACGTTTCTTGGGTAGCCTATTTGCCAGTACGATGCAGTGTATATCGTATTCCTAAACTCAATAAATATAAAAAATACATTAATAAAATAGAAAAACTAAGAGCCCTTTGATGACGCCTTTTTTTAAATATTTGAGCAGACTTGAAGATGCCTTTTTCACTTGACGGCAGTCGTCCAAAGATAAACAAATCTGGAAATCTGAATACCTTTCGGGGGCTTCGTCCCTGAACCCCCACGGGGGGCGCTGCCTCCTCGACCCCTGTCCGCTGACCGGGCAGCGAAACCCCCGATGCGAGGCCCCGGATAAGTCGTTAGGCAGTTCAGAGAAATTTTCTTGTATAACGCCGTCTTTGGCCCATTAATAATTCTCTATTGCATATGTCCTGGTTTGATCATGTTTGATTATGCTTACAGCATGTCTACAAATACATGTTAGACAAACAAAACTATATGACTAATACATAATATTAGGATAATACTAAGTTAAAGTAGCAACATGATAATGATTACATGAATATTAGTGACGTCATTATGTTAAACTCAATTGATTAGCCATATTCAAAAATATGATATAATCATTAGGCTAACATGTTCTTTTCCAAACCTTCACTAATTCTCCATTTCTTCTCCAAATTGGACCAAACCAATTGCATTGGACTCCTTTACAGTAGAGGATACTAATTTTGGATAGCTGGCAAGGATTTGGAGGCTTGGGATCATTGCAAGTTGGAGAAAATCTCTCATTTCATTAAGCCTTCATTGAGGTTTCACCCTTAATAGGTAAAACCTATTAAACTCATTCAAATTTCCAATTTTTTCCATAGTTGCATTCATTTAGGTATACCCTAGCTGTCCCTCAAGTTTGGTAGGAAACTATGTCGATTTGGTATCCGTATCGGACACGTATCAGTGTTCTTGAATGGGTGTTTGATGAAATACCAAAGTGAGTTTTATTTTATTATTTTCAATTTCAATTTGAAGTAATTTATAGCCCTTTGTGTTTGTTCATGAACCCCCATGCTCTGAGCACAATTCGAGCCGTGTCCGTGTCCAAAACGGACACGAACTCGCTGTACGAAGGCTCGGTCCGGTGTCCTGCTGCTCGGGCTCTCTGTAGGACACGACACGACACGGTTGACATGAGACTTGGTATACACGTAGGGCTAGTGACTGACATGACACCTAGATGTTTGACACAGTCTCGTGTCATGTCGAGGAAGCACGGACATGTGCACTGATTTTATACTGTACGCATACAGTCAGTACAGCACCTCTGATACGTTGTTCGTGTCCCACGTAGACACATCGAGGATACTATACAGACATCCTACGACCTACCCCTACCCCTGGCGAATACGTGTGCACAACTACGTGGACACTGGAACACTGTGTCGTGTCCACGAGGCCTTGAACTGGCTGTACGATGCAGTGTCTAGCACTCTGTATACTGTATGTTTCGATTCAATTGGACACATCGTGTCCACTCTTGTAGACACAAGGTGACTTGTATGACACATACATGTACACAAATCATTACCAACCATAAATTTGATATTTAATTACATTTCAAATGGTAAATTTAAGGTTTTGGGGTAATTTTCTGATACAGGTGCAGTATCCCTATATTCTGACATTTAAAATGTTAATTAAACTATTTTTAAATGATAATTTGTGAAGTTTAATATATGTATACAAGTATGCATTTATGTCTATATATCTGGGTTGCATATGTTATACAAGTTTGGGTGTAAATTGGGTTTTGAGTATGTTGACTGTCCAAGTCGACTGATACACAGGTTGTGTTAATCTAATGTAACTTAAAAATGATGTTAGTAATGTTGATGTTGATGTGAATGAGGAGTTGTGGCTCTTTACAGAGAACCTGAGATTCAGTTTTCACATGCAACCTAAGTTGAGCACTTTCCATATGTAACAGAACACTATATTTTTTCCTGCACAACTTGATATGCCTATGACTCATACACACACACATATCTGACAGCATACACACATCACACTTGACACTACGCTTACTTCACATTCATATGACACCCCCTATATCCATGTGACTGAACCCTATATAGATATGCATGTATATTCTTGAGCTTTTTTTTTGTTTTTCCAGGTTTATTTCAGAGATAAGGTTGATATATGCATGTGTATTTGTATATTAGCCTCTACCTTGGTTCTGAGAACCTGAGACAGTTCACCCTATCACTCACACATGTTTTTCTCTGTTTATGTATTCACACACACACACACATTCACATGAGGTACTATATCCCCCTTTTACACATGACACATACCACTTAACCCTTCACTAACCTCTATCACATTGAAACTACCTACATGCAACATACACACACACTCTTCTTTCCTTCCCTCGCTCTATTTTACCTATATACGTGTTAGTCTATGTGACTAAATGTATAAATGCAAGTATGTAGAGACAATAGCCTATGTGAGTCCTTTGCTCTTGAACACTCACAACACAAACACCATCACTTATCTCTCTCATTCTAATTCTATGTGATTGCGTACTTTATGTCCTTATATATCTATACATATATATGGTAGTTTAGAGACTGGTTTGATTTGTAATATATATATATATATATATATATATATATATATATATATATATATATATATATATATATATGAGTTTTGGTATGTCTAAGCTTGGCTAGACCTAGACTTGGTTTACTAGATTGGCCAGTTGACCTAGATTGGTAGATTGACCTAGTTTGACTAGTGTAGTTGACTAGAGTTGACCAAGAGTTGACTTTAGTATAGAATGACCTAGAAATCATGTAGAATGCATTATAAACTTCAGTTTTACTATTTTGGACATGCTGTGACTTGTGTTGCTCTAAATTGGAGTCAAATGCCTCATCTCGGACAATATTCTCACATACATTCAGATCGCAGGCGAGTACATTCTTTGATCATTTCATACTTGTTAGGATTTATATTCTTGCTCTAGATTACTTTACATGATGCTGTCACATTATTATCACGGATTGGTACTATATGGATCTTGTCATGCGATGTTATCCCCCTCGGGGTACATCAAATACAGTTGTCATGTGCTTTTTACGAACATCTTGTATTTCATGTACACCTCTATTCATGTATATTCTTATGCAATCTTGTACTCTCATGATCACGTGAGCAAACATGACAAAAATCTTTTGTGCAAGGTAACGTAACTTGACTAGATCCTTGTGTAATAATTGGAGAAGGTGAGTAGGAAATGGTTATGTGATCAAAATTCTATCTTGTAAAATCTTGTGAAAATCTTATATATATCCATTGTACACTCACGTATGATGGAGTTACCCTTGCATTGTCCTAATCCGTTTATATAACCATCTCATGCTCTAAATCACAGGTTACTTACAGTTCTTACTTATCATGTATATAGATATTTCCAGCTAAAAAAAAAAATATATATATATATATAGATATTTCCAGCTATCAAATCTCTTTCGTTACATATATATTTCCTTACAGTCCATGTATCTTACTCTTTTGCATACTTTATATTTTCTAACATGTATAAACTGTGCGAGATGTATTGTGCTCGTTCCTGTCCTGACTGGACCTGTTAAAAATATTACAGATAATAATGATGACTGTCCTACCTTCTATGGGGCATATGAGGGTGACATTCAGGAGCCTGAGGAGCATCTAGCTCAGTAGAGGGTACCTAGTTTAGTCTAGTACTTATAGCTTTTAGTTTGTATCGGATTGTTTCGATTGTTAGTTGAGACTTAGTTATATTCAGGACTTATATTTATTTGTGTTGGATATCTATATGTGTGTTGTGATGACTTTACTTATATATTCAGTTCTTCTTTTTTATCTTATTCCATATCGTGCTCTATCTTCCCTAGACTTTTGATTGAGATATAGAGTTGAGATGTTATATTATACCTCCATGTGGAGATGATAGTTTATATATCTTGTTGTTAGATGTTATAGATGACCTATACAACATTCTGTCGCCGACACTGCGGCGTAGGATGGACATACCCATGTTCTCGTACCCCTAAACAGGATGCGGGTCGTGACACGTTTTTAGTGGTGGCCCATGCATGTCTAGTTTATGCAGTAGTATTCGAACTAGAGTATCACTACAGCCTGCAGTAGGATTTGGATATACTTTGAGATACTCAATCACATCTAGGAAAAACTTTTAACTGAATTCCTGCCATCTAAATTCTTGTCGAAAATTGTTTCCTTTGAAATAAATCATCCTCCTTTGATTATATCGCTTCTTTTTCAGTATTTATTTTCTTGTTTGATCTGTCTCCAGGATGACAGTGACTCGAGCTCAGGAAGCTTGATCTAGTACTGCCCCGGAGAGGTCCGGTCCATGGAAGCCTACTGCTCCGGAGGAGGGGGAGGTCCAGATGGCTGTCTCTGCTGCCCCTAATGCTACTGCCATCCAGGTGGGAGTAGCAGCAGTAGCATCAGAAGGTCTTCCACCTCCAGTTGAGAGACCTTCTATTGTTATTCCAGAGACTCTTTTGCCGCCACTTTCGATACCGATAAATGTGTTACAGATGTTTGTGCTCCTCCAACAGATAATGGAGACTCAGCGAGCGCAGGCGGAGGCGTCTCAGCGACAGATTGAGACTATGAGGCAGAGCATGGAGAATGCTCATCAGCTTGCACTAGTAGCGGTCGAGAAGGTTGCTACAGCTCCGGTTCAGGGAGCTCAGGGCCAGGAACCGCATCAGCAGCAGCCGAGGCTTGGATCAGTGCTGGATTTCAAGAAGATGGTACCCCGGGAGTTCAAGGGGACTGAGGGCATTCTTTATGCCGACGACTGGCTAGAGGATGTTGAGCGGAGTTTAGATCTAGCAAAGCTTCCGAAGTGGCTGTGGTTGTCAGCCGCGGCTAGTCAGTTCTTTGATATCGCTTTGACATGGTACCGTACGGATCCTCGTACATCAGTTAGAGGATTGACATGGAAGAACTTTTGGAGGCTATTCAAGGAGAAGTTCTATCCTGATGTAGCTCTTAGCGCGCTGGAGAACCAGTTTGCAGGACTGGTGCAGGAGAACTCATCTGTGGACGAGTATGCGACAGAGTTCTTTCGTCTGAGTCGATTCGCTCCAGGGATGATTCAGGATGAGGGAGAGAAGGCCCGCAAGTTTAGGAGGGGCCTGATTCATGCAGTGCGCTCTCGCACTTCTGGGCTTTATGATACGATATTTGAGTAGATTCTGATGGATGCTCAGATTGCAGAGGAGGACTACGATCTGAGGCCGAAGAGGGACAGTGATGCCTTGGGGGCTAGTTCTAGCGCAGGGCCGGCCAAGCGCCCTCGCATTCAACAGAGGCTAGTTCAGCAGCCGTTTCAGAGCCAGGGACATATACTTTACCAGCAGGCACCCAGGAAGCATCAGCACACTATATATAACTTCTGCAAGAAGCAAGTCTCGGGTGGAACGACTGCAGGAAGAGGTAGGGCCTGTGTTTACTTTGTGGTTCAGCAGAGCATCATTTGAGGGAGTATCCCAAGAACTTGGCACGATTAGCTCAGGCAGCCTAATGAGCTAGAGCTCCGACAGGGCAGCAGAAAGGACCAGCCCTGCAGACACAGCAGTAAAGGTTTGTCCAGCATCAGCAGCAGGCCAGGAAAGGCCAGCAGGGGCGAGCTTTCGCCATGACAGTCGAGGATGCACAGGCAGTAGGAGAGCTGATTGCAGGTTCCAATCTTTTCGATTCTATTTTTGCAATTGCCTCCTTATAACTATCTTGAAATTTGATTCCATATGTTCCTTGTTGGTTGATAAATTTTGTTTTGGTGTTTTTTTGTGATTAAATTTTTTTTTGAGATAAGTCGCATAGGCTAGATCGCCTCAGTTATGGAATCTAGAGTCTTCTATAGTCATGTAAGCTAGCATAGTGAGGACATATTGTCGGATTTTGGACATATTTCTCAGGTGTGGGAATTTAAGGTTTTCGCGGCCAAGCATGCGGTAATACAAAATTTTTAAATACCATAATTCTAGAGGTATGTACCTAAGTCAAGGACTCTGTGATTATCGTAGTCTTTCTCACTAGCATGACGAAGATTCTGAGTATCATGATTTTGGACAGACGTATATGATTATCGAACTGTGTGATTTTGAGACTATGATTGTTGGGGTGTTTGATCTAGAAGGATTATGACCATCTTAATTTTAAGGATAAAATTCTTATAAGGAGGGTAGACTTCTAGCACCCAGTTTCTGAAATGAGAGTAATTTTGAACTTTTGTATTTTTAATCATTTTTAAATCATGATATGATTTTTAGTGATTTTTAATCAATTTAAAACTATTTAAATCAATGACTTGTGATTTTGATGTTTTGCTAGTGTAACCCTAGAGACTGCATGACCTAGAGACTAACCATGACCACGGGGACCTAACCATATGATTGGGATGACTAATTGCAACTTTCTAGCCTAGGGGTATTTTGGTCATTTTAGACTTTTTAATGAAAATAAATTTTGATTGATTATTATGGTGCTAATCATTTTATTAGAGACTAACCTAGTTTTGACCTAACTTAGATGCTAATGATGCTCATGGAGATTTAGTTAGAAGGTTAGAGACTTAATGGCTAAGTTAGATTAATATCTAGATATTATGTCCATATATAAGATATTTTGGCTACATGTTAAGAAGGCTACTTTTGATGTGAGCCTTTGATTAGCCTAAATTTAGGTGGAGAAGCCTTAGCCACTCATCTAAAACCCTAATCCTAGCCTTTATCAACAGCCATCAAGAGGCCACACCCCTATTTAATCACATCATCAAAGTTCTTGCCTCTTTTTAAGTACCAACATAAAGCCCTAATAGTGTTCTTCCCCAAACCTTCACCAATTCTCCATTTCTCCTCCAAATTAGACCAAACTAATTGCATTGGACTCCCCTACAGTAGAGGATACCAATTTTGGATATCTAGCAAGGATTTGGAGGCTTGGGATCATTGCAAGTTGGATAAAAGCTCTCAATTCATTAAGCCTTTATTGAGGTTTCACCCTCAATAGGTAAAACCTATCAAACTCATTCAAATTTCCAATTTCTTTCCATAGTTACATTCATTTAGGTATACCCTAGTTGTCCCTCAAGTTTGGTAGGAAATCGTATCCATTTGGTGTCCGTATCGGACACGTATCAGTGTTCTTGAATAGGTGTTTGACGAAATGCCAAAGTGAGTTTTATTTTGTTATTTTCAATTTCTGTTTGAAGTGATTTGTAGCCTTTTGTGTCTGTTCATGAACCCCCATGCTTTGAGCATAATTCGAGTCGTGTCCGTGTCCAAAATGGATACGAACTCGTTGTACGAAGGCTCGATCAGGTGTCTTACTGCTCGGGCTCTCTGTAGGACACGACATGACACGGTTTGACACGAGACTTGGTATACACGTAGCGCTAGTGACTGACATGATACCCTAGAAGATTGACATAGTCTCGTATCGTATCGAGGGAGCACGGACACGTGCACTGATTTTATATTATACGTACGCAGTCAGTACAGCGCCTCTGATATGTTGTTCGTGTCCCACGCAGACACGTCGAGGAAACTGTGCAGGCACCCCATGACCTACCCCTACACCTGGCGAACATGTGTGCATAACCACGTGGACACTGGGACACTGTGTCGTATCCACGAGGCCTTGAACTGGCCGTACGATGCAGTGTCTAGCACTCTGTATACTGTATGTTTCGATTCAATTGGATACGTCGTGTCCACTCTTGTGGACACAAGGTGACTTGTATGACACATACATATATAAGAATCATTACCAACCATAAATTTGATATTTAATTACATTTTGAATGGTAAATTTAAGGTTTAGGGGTAATTTTCTGATACGGGTGCAGTATCCCTATATTCTGACATTTAAAATGTTAATTAAACTGTTTTTAAATGATAATTTGTGAAGTTTAATATATGTATACAAGTATGCATTTATGTCTATATATCTGGGTTTCATATGTTATACAAGTTTGTGTGTAAATTGGGTTTTGAGTATGTTGACTATCCAAGTCGACTGATACACAGGTTGTGTTAATCTAATGTAACTTGAAAATGATGTTAGTAATGTTGATGTTGATGTGAATGAGTAGTTGTGGCTCTTTACAGAGAACCTGAGATTCAGTTTTCATATGCAACCTGAGTTGAGCACTTTCTATATGTAATTGAACACTATATTTTTTTTTCCTGCATAACTTGATATGCCGATGACACATACAAACACACATGTCTGACAGCATACACACATCACACTTGACACTACACTCACTTCACATTCATATGACACCCCCTATATCCATGTGACTGAACCCTATATAGATATGCATGTATATTCTTGAGCTTCTTTTGTTTTCCCAGGTTGATTTCAGAGATAAGGTTGATATATGCATGTGTATTTGTATATTAGCTTCTACCTTGGTTTTGAGAACTTGAGACAGTTCACCCTATCACTCACACATGCTTTCCTCTGTTTATGTATTCATACACACACACACATTCACATGAGGCACTACATCCCCCTTTTACACTTGACACATACCACTTAACCCTTTACTAACCTCTATCACATTGACACTACCTATATGCAACATACACACACACTCTTCATTCCTCCCCTCTCTCTATTTTACCTATTTACATGTTAGTCAACGTGACTAAATGTATAAATGCAAGTATGTAGGATGCATGAATATGAGTAATGTAATGTAGGTTTACCTTTTCATATTTTTTAAATATATGTCATATATATATATATATATATATATATATATAATATATATATATATATATATACAAAAAAAAAAAAATATATATATATATTATAATGCCCTGCTCTGTACGGTGCATTACGATGAGTCGTTGACTCGAAGAGTTGCGTTGACCCGATGAAGTATCGATGCGAATCGATACAGGAGCTACGTTGGCCAAAGGTAAGCTTTGAGTCGGTTGGAATCTATGAATCGAATCGATGCAAAGGATAAGTTCCATTTGAGCAAGTGCTGATTTAGTTGACCTGGTGTGCAGGCTATGCTTTTACTCTGGATGATAAGAGGTCGGTAGTTTGCCTTATCCAGTCAAGTGTCCGTGAAACCAAATCGTAGCCTTGCAACGGATTGTGGCATGGGCACGATAGGCCAAATCAACCGAGTAGTTCAAAGGAATGGCTAAGTCCGAAAGTTAGCTATGCGACCAAGTTATGGAAGCGAGCAGCTTCAACTCAGCGAAACGGCAAGGCGTATCGACTTCAGGTGGGCAGGTTCTTGACTCTCTCTCCCTATACCTCATGTCTAATAAAAGATATCATTGTATGCGTAAGATGTTATCGAGTTAGCGAGCGTGGCTCGGCGACGAAAGGTCCAAGTATGTGTCGAACATTAAGATAGAACATTGAACAATCGAACAATCGCAGTGACGTGCATCAAGTGTACGAGTCACAGTAGGGCGGTGATAGTAGAACATTGAAAGACAATATCGAGATGTGCATCACGTACACGCCTCCGAGAACATTGAACACTAGGCGTAGAACATTGATTACAGTGCTGAGCGTGCCTTCGTGCACGGAATCTACAAAATGACTGAGTAACTATGGAATTAGGCTATAAGAATAACTTACGAATGGTATACGCTGAATATGAGTACGAGACGACTAAGCAGTTGGGCGTTATGCATCAATATGGATGTGTTGGGGCATAACGTCGACGGAGCTCCCCATATAGATGGTGGATTATGATTATGAGACGCAAATATGTTTATGGTGCGAGACTATGTTTATGAAATAGAGGATTGGTTGGAACGGTATGACTTGTATGCTATGGCGCGTATTGCATGGTCAACGGACTCGGATGGCCTGTGCACAGGTGCGGCTTTCCTCGGACGGTTACGCCGGGGCACCGGAACCGTTCGGCCTAGGAGGAAATTATGTGTGGTATTTATGGTGCACATCATTCGGAAGGATTGCGACCGTCCAGTATTGTGATAAGCTATGATATCCGTAAGTTTGGGATCCTTCGGATACTGGGCTAGCAACCCGTATCGAAGTGATCGTAGGCTTACACATAAGAGATGCCAAGTCCATTACGGTGTAAAACACCGTGACCTTCATATAGATAGGGCCGGTGGGCTGAGATGAGAGTTGGGTGTAGGCGCAGGGCCTACGACCCTTATGCATTGTCTAAGTCTATAATTGGAATGTTGCATGAATTTTATGGTTCTTACGTAAGTTCTAACCAGTACAGGCTAGACGAAAAGGAATGGTGATGAGCACGAAACACTATATTATGTTCATATTATGGCTAACTGTATCTGCTGCAAAAACACGGTATGGGTTACATTATGATAAGTTGCTATATATGAAGATTGCCATGAAACTGATCCTAAGGCTAAGTAGAAAGATCACCAAATAATGATACATGTTTCACTAAAGATATTTAGTATTTGGTTTGGGTGCGAGCGGGTCTTGATCAGTGCGAAGCGAGGACAAAGCACTAATCCCCCACTAGTTTTTGTGCAGGCTCAGGTTATGACCGGCTCGGGGCGAAGCTTGGCTTGGACGTGCCGAGGCATAGATTCCTTGGCGTTCAAGAGGAGCTACCACATAGGCATTCGGACTTGCGACATGGAGATGTTCGGCCGAAGACAACTTGGTGGCTATAAAGAGGCATAATGTATGGAATAATATAATCCTTTGTGAGCTAGAGAGATCATGAGCGTTGTAGCTAATTGACATATATGTTGGGCTATTCAGAGCCTTTGTAATCTTCAATTCATTATGAATAAAAGAGATTCTTGTGTTATACCTTGTTTCCTTTCGCTGCTTATGTTACGAATTTGAGATAATCACTATGTGAACCGTTATCTTGCCTTGCACGAGCGTAACTCCAGGCTCGTGCGGCATCATGCCCCAGCGAGGACGATGATTCGGGTAAAATCTAGCGAGGACGAGCGATTTCCCGGATCGGGACGTGACAAGTTGGTATCAGAGCCGTTCCATCCTTTGGACCGTGCATGAATCACTTTGACCCTCAGTTGCTTCGCTATCGAATTCAATTGACTCTAAGTTGTTTCCGCAACCGCGTGGCTCATGGATCTGCTCGATGCTACATTGGATGTTCCATACAATAAGTCTATATTAAGTGCATACATCTGCCACAAGTATGTCGTGACTATCACGCTATCTTCGGGTGCATCGGAGAGTGTTGGTTGCACGAAGTGCAACGGGCTATGAGATTATGGTTTCCTGAAGTGCAAGAAAGTTGTGAGTCACTGGTCGCACGGAGTGCAATGAATATGGTGATGTTGGTTGCATGAAGTGCAATGATATATGTGTTGTCAGTCGCACGAAGTGCGAGGAGTTATGTGTTGTCGGTTGTACGAAGTACGAGGAGTTATGTGTTGTTGATCGCACGAAGTGCGAGGAGTTATGTGTTGTTGGTTGCACGAAGTACAACGGATCGATATGTAAGGCGATGCGTGTTATGTTGCTATACGAACAGTTATATGTTGTTGGTTGCACGGAGTGCAGCAAGTCGTGAATCGTTCGTTGCATCGGTGCAGCGAGTCGATATGATATGATGCGTGTTGTATGGCTATACAGATGGATAGCGATATGTTGTGCGAGATTGAGTAAAGACCGTAAGTATTGAGAATGAGTTGTTGCACGAGTTACAACGAGTGAGATTGGAAGATCGCGGATGCGATAGTACGAGTCGAGCTGGTCGCTAAGTCGAGTTGAGTAGGTGAACATTATGTTGGCCGAATGTCGCATTGAGCTTTGAATAAGCGAATGTTGCGAGTGTGATCGAGATGATCGCCAAGGTACGGTTAGATTTGAATATATGTCAAACTTAAGTGAATGATTGTGTATGTCGGTCTAGTTGTGTGCCAACTCGAGTAAGCAAACGCTAGAGCTGGGATCGGAAAGATCGCCATACGGAATAGTTGATTGAGAAATAGATGTCGGACCTATGTGGAATGTGATGTCGAGTAATGACTCGATTTCAAATGATATATGCAATACCAATTATGCGATCAGTATAGCGAAGTATTGTATCGGTAACGATAGGCTCGATCCTGAGTGGTATATGGAATACCACTTAACGATAGCCATGTTAAGCCGGTTGGTGACTTGCGATAGGTTACGTAAATCGATTATGTTGTTACAATATGTTTGTCCTCAATGGATGGAGTAGTACCGAGACTCGGGTAAGAATGACTTGATAAAAGTCGATATAAGTATGTTTCGATGAATTGAGTCGAACAATTATGTGCGAAGTAGTATCTATGGATGATATGTCGGATGAGAATTCATTAAGTACAAGTCGAACGATAGGCAGAGCATAGCGAAAGAATGTTACGTTGAGAAAATAGTCGACTCGGTCGAATGTACGTGAGTTAGTACGAAGACTTGTTCGGAACGTGTTGAGTAGGTACGAAGAAATCGTACGAACGAATTTGAGTTAGTGCGATAAGTCGGTAGCACGATTTGGAAGTACGAGTTAGGGATATGAGAATGAATATGTGAATTAAAAAATTGTGTCGAGATTATGGTAGAAAAGTTATAATAGAATGGATCTTGATGTGTGCAAGACTTGATTCATATTCGAGTTCGGAGGATGACAGTGATTGCAACGAATTGGAACTTAAGAGAAAGGAAGATGTTCAAGATATGCATATCGACGATGGTATTGAGGTGTATCAAAGACGATATGCAATAACTCGGGGATACTCTGATCGAATGAACGAAAATTGTGTTGAGCATTATTGTTGGAGGAATAAGATGCAAGTTAAGTTATGGCAATTGGGATGATAACGGTAGGAGTGCTTCAAAAAATTTAAAGATTGGATGGATGTTACTTGGATAAAATCGAAAGTGTCTGGATTGATTCGTGGATAACCACTATATTGATATTCTTGTCTTATGCGAGTGCAACTCCAGTACCACACATGCGTCATACCAAATTAGGGCAATCGTTCCGCGTGAGCGCTGGTATGGTGATTCATACAGCAGCGATGATCAAACTTACCTGGCATGACAAAATCGGATTTGACTTGTGGTTTGATGCGAAAGTTGTTCGAGGATGGTTTCGATGAGTATGGAATATGTTAAACTATGATCACGATAGGTAAACTCGGATTTGAGGCGAGTAGATGTCGTACGACTAGCAAAGATAGTCGACGGTAATATATGAGTGATTCGAGTAGTAACGGCATACAATGTGCATAAGTGATTCGAATAGTTAACGGCGCATCAATTGCGCGGGGGA
Organism: Iris pallida; assembly: GCA_029216955.1. Taxonomy (NCBI): domain Eukaryota; kingdom Viridiplantae; phylum Streptophyta; class Magnoliopsida; order Asparagales; family Iridaceae; genus Iris; species Iris pallida. Next base: position 42,567,035 of record JANAVB010014796.1, read on the forward strand.
TAGATAAATTACAAATTTGTAAAGTATGTCAGATTGGGTAAAGTCCCATAGGAAGTATCGTGAATTGATTTCCGCAATAGGATATAGCATGGTTCATTGTAACTGTCCCTCGTTGATGATCTTCAATTATCGAGCATAGTTTCGGGGCAGATGACCTAGAAGACTTGACCGCCAAATCAAGTGAATGTTGAAGTCCTATAGGATGACCCTAAACAAGTCGCATAAGAAAATTTTGTCGAGGATGAATAATGAGGTAGTGTATGTTGAGGATAAGTCTAAGCGAGTGAGTATCGTGTTTCGGAAGTTAGCGAGTAGCCTTCGACTAGATCGATATGGTGAAAAAATTTATGATCGATCGAATGAGTGCGTAAGTAGACTTGGTTGGTCAATGATCGAATAGATGTCGAGTAACGTGCTTAGCATAGCAATACGGTAAGGCGATTGCAAGAATTTTGCAATGCGCGAGAGCGATGGATAGTAGAACGACCCTAAGAGTTGTGCCGTAGATCGGTTTCAGTAACGGTTAGGCTATGTATGTTGAGCGCACTATCGATGTTACGAAACGAACGGGTCGGGATTGATTTGAGAATTGTGTAAGGAGTCATACTCGGTCGAGAATCAGAGATAGGCGTGTCATCAGAGACCTTGGGTCGGAAAGATTATTTTCTTTGAGCATCGTAGACTCAAGTTGACCTCTGGGTCGGGAGAGATTAAGCATGATGTCTGGATAAGTTACCTAGCGGGGGTAGCCCCAGATGGGATGCGTAGGCAATTCGAGAACGTGGATCGTGTTGGGATAGTTGTGTGCGAGACTTAGTACGGATTGTAGGCAAAGGAATTTGAGACATGTGGACTTAGTCTATGTCATTGAGGCCAAATATTATTAACGACTCGATGAAAGACTTAAGCAGTACGAGAGATAGAAAATGGTTGGGCGAATAGGCATTGCAGGAGCTTGTTGCGATCGGATGCGCAATGACTTAACGCAATGCATGCGTTAGATGGCCATCGAGAAGCTTATGAGATCGAAGTTACGGGTTGAATCAAGTTATGTGCAGAGTTGTTTGGAAGAGGATCGCATGTTATGGGATGATGCATACGAGAAGTATTTTAAGAATAGGTGCTAAGGTTTGACTAAGTCGAGTACGGACTGATTGGTGCTTGAGGATTTAAGTTGAGCTTGTTAGTTGTCCCGATATCTTACAACTGAGCTTGGCTAAAATGCATATATTGGTGGGACGCCTAAAATATGTGTATGATCCAAACTAAGTTGTATGATTCCAACGATAGTAGTACGAGATCATGAAACGATCTAGCGAGACACTTGGATTAAGTGTTGGTTTCGGTTCGAGGACGAACCTGATTTTGAGTGGTATATTATGTAATGCCCCGTTCCATACGGTGCATTACGATGAGTCGTTGACTCGAAGAGTTGCGTTGACCCGATGAAGTATCGATGCAAATCGATGTAAGAGCTACGTTGGCCAAAGGTAAGCTTTGAGTCGGTTGGAATCTATGAATCGAATCGATGCAAAGGATAAGTTTCATTTGAGCAAGTGCTGATTTAGTTGACTTGGTGTGCAGGCTATGCTTTTACCCTGGACGATAAGAGGTCGAAATTTTTCCTTATGTAGTCAAGTGTTCGCGAAACCAAATCGTGGCCTTGCAACGGATTGTGGCATGGGCGCGATAGGCCAAATCAACCGAGTAGTTCAAAAGAATGGCTAAGTCTGAGAGTTAGCTATGCGACCAAGTTATGGAAGCGAGCCGCTTCAACTCAGCGAAACGGCAAGGCGTATCGGCTTAAGGTGGGCGGGTTCTTGACTCTCTCTCCCTATACCTTACATCTAATAAAAGATATCATTGTATGCGTAATATGTTATCGAGTTAGCGAGCGTGGTTCGGCGACGAAAGGTCCAAGTATGTGTCGAACATTAAGATAGAATATTGAACAATCAAACAATCGAAGCGACGTGCATCAAGTGTACGAGTCACGGTAGGGCGGTGATGGTAGAACATTGAAAGACAATATCGAGATGTGCATCACGTGCACGCCTCCGAGAACATTGAACACTAGGCGTAGAACATTGATTACGGTGCTGAGCGTGCCTTCGTGCAGCTAGCCAGGTGAGGGACTGTGCTGTCCGTGCAGCTAGCCAGACAAGCCAGGGCAGAGTTCAGCAGGCTAGAGGAGGCCAGCAGGGGCATACTTTCACCATGGCAGTTGAGCCCACTCAGGCAGTAGCAGAGCAGAGTGCAGGTTCCGATCTTTCTATCTCGTTTCCGCATTTGCTTCCTTATTAACTGTTTGAAATTCGATTCCATCTGTTTCGTGTCTGTTTGATGAAAGTTGTTCTTGTGATGTGATTTTTCTGAGATAAGTCGTATGGGTAGGTCGCCTCGATTATGAGATTTTAGAATCCTCTAGGGTCATGCTAGCAGGCAGAGTGAGGACATATAGTCGGACTATGGACGTATTTCTAGGGTGTGGGAATTTAAGGTTTTCGCTGCCAAGCTAGCGGCAATGCAAAAATTTTAAATACCATGATTCTAGAGGTATGTACCGTAGTTGAGGACTCCGTGATTATCGTAGCCTTGCTCACTGGCATGACGGAGATTCTGAGTATCATGATTATTGGACAGACGCATACGATTATCAAATTGCATGAATTTTTTGTGTTGCTTCGTTTTAAGTTTTTGAATGATTCTTTTAAGGTGGATAGACTTAAATTTGTGAGTAATTTTAAAATTTATAAATTTAGTCATTTAGTTCCTGCTTTGATTTTTGAGATTTTTTTTAAAAAAAATTGCCATGACTTGTGAATTTGAGATTTTACTATTGTTTGGTTTTAATTTCGAGGACGAAATTTTTTTTTAAGGTGGATAGATTTGTCACCCCCAGTTTCTAAAAATAGGGGTATTTTTGTCATTTTCCACTTTTAAAATTATTTTGGTATTATTTATTTATTTATTGTATTATTTTGGGGTTATTTGAATCGGGTTCGAATTTCAATTCATTCCGACTTGTTTTGACTTGTTTCGGGGACCCGGGGTATTTTGACCTTAGCGGGCCCACACACTAGCTAGCCATGGCCCACATGTTAGATATTTTGGTTAGAGACTAGACTAATTATTTTAGTTAATATTTAGTAGAGATTAGTGGTTTTGGTTTGACCAAACTACCCCCGGTTTAACCCTTTTCCTATTTTTAGCCATTTAATTCATAGGAGGGCAAACTTGTAAATATCATATAGGACAAAACCCAAGGGGGGGTGGCCGGCCACATCATGAGAGGATAGGGAGGAGAGAGAAAACCATCCCATTTCATTCCAATCCACTTTTTCTTCTTCTTCCCCAAAGGCTCCATCTACTTTTTGAAGCTCCATTGATTTTCCTCCTCCAACCAAGGTGATTTCTTCTCCAAAACTCTTTCTTTTCTCATGTAGATCATGTAGGAACCCTTTATGATGATTCCCATGGTGGTGCCATCATTTGAGACCATTTTTGTGTCCTTTGGACATTTCTAGGAGTGTCCACTTGTAGGTTCGTGTCCCAATAGGAAAAACCCCCTTTTTTGACCCATGGATAATGTTTAAATGTTGTTTTTGTGTGTTTCTTAATAATATCTCAGATTTTTCATGTTGAAGAGAGGATTCATTTGAGTATCTTAATGTATCATATTCTCTCTATATGTATTTGTATATATAGTTATATATAGATCATTCTATATATATATATATATATAAAATATATATATATATATATATATATATATATATATATATATATATATATATATATATATATATGAATATATATATATATATGTGGTGATTTTTATGTGTTGTGGAGTGTTGTTGTGATGTTGTTCTTGGGCATATAGGGGCTGTCATTTTCGGCCAGCAGTTGTGAGGGTTTTGGTTGGGGTTTCATGCCATTTTGTTATACCATTTAGTGATATATATATAGATATATATATATATATACATTGATATATATATATTGGTATATATATGTGGTTATATATGAGTGGATATATATATTTATGATGATGTTTAAGAGGGGGAAATGCTCCCAGGTTCAGCCATAGGAAAAGGGAATGGTTGTGAGTTTTAGCCTATTAGTTTACATCTATCTAGTGTTATATGTATAGATATATATGTATTGATATATATATAGATGTGGTTATGTAGGGATGTATATATATAATTGTGGTGGTGGTTGTGAGATGTTTGTGAGGGGATTAGAGGGCTGCTAGTAACCTGAAATCAGTCCTTTTTGACAGCCCACAACAGCCCCTATTAGCCACCATTTAGCTCCTATAAACCCCCACTTATAGCCCTATATGCAAGCCTATAAAACCACACCAAAATCAGTCCAAAGAACCCCAATTTCTGTCCAGTTTTTAGCCATCAACCCACCCACCAAATCAGCCCAGATTTTACCCTTGTTAGCCTCCAAAAATCTGTCCACTAACACCCCAAATCAGTCCCCATATTTAGTTGTGTGTGTGTGTGTGTAGTTGTGAGGGGTATTTGAGAGTTGTGTGAGTGTGTAAGGTAGCCTATAGGTTAGCCTAGTGTCTAAACCTATTAGGAAACTTGTAGAGAGGTCTATGAGAGGGAGAGGTGTCTTGTGAGTGTTGCGTTTGAGTGGTGGGGTGAGTGTGGTATAGAAAAGGGTAAATGCTAGTTTTTGCCTAGAAGTGGGATATTGTGTTAGAAGCCTAAGATGGTGTTAGAACTTGATCCCCGTGGTTGGTAATGATCAAATATGGTACTCTAAGACTAGTTTTGACGTCGGTTGACCTTTTTGACCAAAGGTCAACAAAAGTCAACCGAAGGTCAAACTTAGCCTTTAAGCGACCCGATTTGACCGAAACCAACCCAGAGTTGACCAGTTGACTAAAAGTCAATAGTTGGTCAACATTAGACTAGTTTGACCTAGAGTTGACCATAGTTGACCATAGTTGACCATAGTAGACTTTTTGACCAAAAGTCAACTGTAAGTCAACCGTTGATCCCGATTGACCTAGTTTGACTTGGAATGACTTCCAGTGACCTAGTATGACCTAGTATGAACCAGTATGGCCTAGTATGACTCAGTTTGACCTAGATTGACCTAGTTTTGACTTAGACTTGCATTCATGACTTGTATTAGTTTCCTTTTCAGTATTTAGCCCTGTTTGACTCATAGTATCTTATTTTAGGTCTGTGATCACTCTGAGTATCTGTTCACCTATCAGCTCAGGACCACAGGTGAGTACATTCACTGATAGTTTTCATTGTCTTGATATCTGCTATATCCGATTCAGTTGTAGTGTTATACTCGATTTCCAGTCACGGCAGTACACGGACTAGTATATGTTGGATCATGACATAGGATGTTGTTCCTAGAGTTTTATGGTATATTGATACATGTTCTGTCTTGTTTCAGTGTATTGGTATAGATACCGATTTCAAAAGGGGACTTGCTACCCTCTTATGGAATCCCGTGTCATAACGTGTCATGTCCAGATCCATTGTACTATTCGGGAATGGGGGAGTTATTAGTGGTTGTGTGATCAATTCCTACATGGTTCTATGGTACTCATGGTTCATAGCTATACCCTCACCTCACGACGGGTAAAGCCTTACCCTACGGTTCATAGCTTTCCATGGTGACCGGCCTTATCGTTTCTATTGTATTCATGGTTCATAGTCGGTCAGATGGAAAGCCTTTCCCAAGCCGATCACATGACGCACTAATAATTCAAGGCACCTTTTATATTTATTATCTTAGGGTGACTAAGTTCTGTTCGGGAGAAGGGTTACAACCCCGGTCCTTGTTTGGTTTAAGGGTTGTAACTCGGCTTCCGAATAGTTCCCAAGTCATCCTATATACACATATACATTATCGTCCTTTACAGTACTCACATCATGATATATATTTCCAGTTGATTTTGTCTTGTATTTTATTATACTGTCTCTTATAGCTTTTGTCAATTCACATGGAACTGTTGTTAGTGTTTGTACTTCCTCATTTTCCTGACAGGATATCGTTGACAAATTTTACAGATGATTTAGAGGGTGATTGCCCGACTTACTACGGGATAGAGTCTGATGGACTTGACTTAGACAGGGGCTTAATGGTAGAGCCTCTTGACTTCGCCCACCCGGAGTAGCCTAGTTAGTTAGGTTTGCCTGGCCTGCGAGCCAGCAGTTTATTTCAGTTGTAGTATCTTATACTTATATTTATTCTGAGACTCTGGATTTGTGTTAGCTGTGGCTTGTGGATATTTCTGGACTCGATCTTGCTTATTCTATCATATCTCTTTTCCATGCTTTCTATCTTAGTTTTGACTATGTGATTGAGGCAGTATTGCTCTATTCCTCCGTTCGGAGCGTATATACTGTACAGGTACATTTATCTGTTTAGTCGTAGTATTTATAGACCCTATATAAAGCGTTCTACCGCCGATACTGCGGCGTAGGCTGGACGTAACCGCTTCTCGTGCCCTTAATCAGGGTGCGGGTCGTGACACGTTTTTGTGGTGGCCCATGCAGGTCAGTGTCGCAACTAGTGCGAACTCGTAATGGTGCTCGACTTAGAGTGCTAATTACGAGCCTGCGATTAGGATATAGGATTAGGGTATGATAGGAGTTACTCAATCACATGCTAGGAAATCTCTGATCTTTTGATTACCATGACAAATTCTTTTGCATTGAATTTAATTGTCCGTCTTTGATATTCCTATCATGTGCCATATTGATCTATTGGGTTCAATTCATCTTCAGGATGACAATCACTCGTTCTCAGGCAGCGGGTCCTGGTGCAGTTCCAGAGAGGTCAGATCAGGGAGGTCCTCCACCTCCGGCTACGGGACTGACAGTCGAGAGTGCAGTAGCATCAGTTCCTGCCCTTCAGGCAGGAGTAGCAGCGGCAGTTCCCGGAGGTCTTCTACCTCCAGCTGGGGGAGCTGCAGTTCAGGGAGCAGCCACATCAGTTCCTGCCCTACCGACGGGAGCACCGGCAGCGACGGTTTCAGGAGGTCTTCCACCTCCAGCAGCGAGACCGTCTATGGTCATTCCAGACATTCTTCCACCGCCGCCTCAGCTACCGGCAAACACCCAGGGGATGATGGCCCTTCTGCAGCAGATGTTGCAGACGCAGAGCCGCCAGACGGAGGTGCTGCGACAGACCATAGAGAACTCCCATCAGTTAGCTATGGCAGCAGTGGAGAGAGGTGCACCGGCTACAATTGAGGGAGCACCAGCACAGCAGCAGGGCCAGGGGAGGCCCGGTACATATCTAGACTTTAGGAAGATGAACCCGCAAGATTTCAAGGGTACCGAGGGTATCCTATACGCGGACGACTGGCTGGAGGACGTCCAGCGGAGCTTAGAGTTGGTCGAGGTTCCGAGGGCTCTATGGGTGACTTCTGCAGCGAGCCAGTTCTTCGACATAGCTCTGATATGGTACCGCACGGATCCGCGTGCGTCGGTTAGAGGTATATCTTGGGAGGACTTCAAGAAGCTCTTTAAGGAGAAGTTCTACCCCGATGTAGCCTTGACATCTCTAGAGGGGCAGTTTGCCAGTCTGGAGCAGGGGAGCTCGTCGGTCGACGAGTATGCAGCGGAGTTTTTTCGCCTGAGCAGGTTTGCACCGAGTTTGGTTCAGGATGAGGGGTGCAAGGCCCGGAAGTTCAGGAGGGGTCTCATTCATGCAGTGCGCACTCGCACATCTGGGCGACGAGACGCGACATTTGAGCAGATCTTGATGGAGGCTCAGATTGCGGAGGAGGACTTCGGCCTCAAGCCGAAGAGGAGCAGTGATGTCTTGGGAGCCAGTTCGAGTGCGGGGCCAGCGAAGCGTCCACATTTCCAACAGAGGCAATTCTAGCAGCAGCAGCCTCAGTTGCAGTTTCAGCAGGCACCGACGCGTGCCCAGCAGCACCAGGGACAGGGCCGAAGGCAGGATGTCCAGTGTACCTTCTGCAAGAAGATAGGGCACACCCGGGAGGCTTGCAGGATGAAGCTGGGAGTCTGTTTATTCTGTGGAGCTCCAGACCACCAGGTGAGGGACTGTGCTGTCCGTGCAGCTAGCCAGACAGGCCAGGGCAGAGTTCAGCAGGCTAGAGGAGGCCAGCAGGGGCATGCTTTCACCATGGCAGTTGAGCCCACTCAGGCAGTAGCAGAGCAGAGTGCAGGTTCCGATCTTTCTATCTCGTTTCCGCATTTGCTTCCTTATTAACTGTTTGAAATTCGATTCCATCTGTTTCGTGTCTGTTTGATGAAAGTTGTTCTTGTGATGTGATTTTTCTGAGATAAGTCGTATGGGCTAGGTCGCCTCGATTATGAGATTTTAGAATCCTCTAGGGTCATGCTAGCAGGCAGAGTGAGGACATATAGTCGGACTATGGACGTATTTCTAGGGTGTGGGAATTTAAGGTTTTTGCTGCCAAGCTAGCGGCAATGCGAAAATTTTAAATACCATGATTCTAGAGGTATGTACCGTAGTTGAGGACTCCGTGATTATCGTAGCCTTGCTCACTGGCATGACGAAGATTCTGAGTATCATGATTATTGGACAGACGCATACGATTATCAAATTGCATGAATTTTCTGTGTTGCTTCGTTTTAAGTTTTTGAATGATTCTTTTAAGGTGGATAGACTTAAATTTGTGAGTAATTTTTAAATTTATAAATTTAGTCATTTAGTTCCTGCTTTGATTTTTGAGATTTTTTTTTAAAAAAAAAATTGCCATGACTTGTGAATTTGAGATTTTACTATTGTTTGGTTTTAATTTCGAGGACGAAATTTTTTTTTTAAGGTGGATAGATTTGTCACCCCCAGTTTCTAAAAGTAGGGATATTTTTGTCATTTTCTACTTTTAAAATTATTTTGGAATTATTTATTTATTTATTGTATTATTTTGGGGTTATTTGAATCGGGTTCGAATTTCAATTCATTCCGACTTGTTTTGACTTGTTTCGGGGACCCGGGGTATTTTGACCTTAGCGGGCCCACACACTAGCTAGCCATGGCCCACATGTTAGATATTTTGGTTAGAGACTAGACTAATTATTTTAGTTAATATTTAGTAGAGATTAGTGGTTTTGGTTTGACCAAACTACCCCCGGTTTAACCCTTTTCCTATTTTTAGCCATTTAATTCATAGGAGGGCAAACTTGTAAATATCATATAGGACAAAACCCAAGGGGGGGGTGGCCGGCCACATCATGAGAGGATAGGGAGGAGAGAGAAAACCATCCCATTTCATTCCAATCCACTTTTTCTTCTTCTTCCCCAAAGGCTCCATCTACTTTTTGAAGCTCCATTGATTTTCCTCCTCCAACCAAGGTGATTTCTTCTCCAAAACTCTTTCTTTTCTCATGTAGATCATGTAGGAACCCTTTATGATGATTCCCATGGTGGTGCCATCATTTGAGACCATTTTTGTGTCCTTTGGACATTTCTAGGAGTGTCCACTTGTAGGTTCGTGTCCCAATAGGAAAAACCCCCTTTTTTGACCCATGGATAATGTTTAAATGTTGTTTTTGTGTGTTTCTTAATAATATCTCAGATTTTTCATGTTGAAGAGAGGATTCATTTGAGTATCTTAATGTATCATATTCTCTCTATATGTATTTGTATATATATAGTTATATATAGATCATTCTATATATATATATATATATATAAAAATATATATATATATATATATATATATATATATATATATATATATATATATATATATATATTTTATATGTGGTGATTTTTATGTGTTGTGGAGTGTTGTTGTGATGTTGTTCTTGGGCATATAGGGGCTGTCATTTTCGGCCAGCAGTTGTGAGGGTTTTGGTTGGGGTTTCATGCCATTTTGTTATACCATTTAGTGATATATATATAGATATATATATATACATTGATATATATATATATATTGGTATATATATGTGGTTATATATGAGTGGATATATATATTTATGATGATGTTTAAGAGGGGGAAATGCTCCCAGGTTCAGCCATAGGAAAGGGGAATGGTTGTGAGTTTTAGCCTATTAGTTTACATCTATCTAGTGTTATATGTATAGATATATATATGTATTGATATATATATAGATGTGGTTATGTAGGGATGTATATATATAATTGTGGTGGTGGTTGTGAGATGTTTGTGAGGGGATTAGAGGGCTGCTAGTAACCTGAAATCAGTCCTTTTTGACAGCCCACAACAGCCCCTATTAGCCACCATTTAGCTCCTATAAACCCCCACTTATAGCCCTATATGCAAGCCTATAAAACCACACCAAAATCAGTCCAAAGAACCCCAATTTCTGTCCAGTTTTTAGCCATCAACCCACCCACCAAATCAGCCCAGATTTTACCCTTGTTAGCCTCCAAAAATCTGTCCACTAACACCCCAAATCAGTCCCCATATTTAGTTGTGTGTGTGTGTGTAGTTGTGAGGGGTATTTGAGAGTTGTGTGAGTGTGTAAGGTAGCCTATAGGTTAGCCTAGTGTCTAAACCTATTAGGAAACTTGTAGAGAGGTCTATGAGAGGGAGAGGTGTCTTGTGAGTGTTGTGTTTGAGTGGTGGGGTGAGTGTGGTATAGAAAAGGGTAAATGCTAGTTTTTGCCTAGAAGTGGGATATTGTGTTAGAAGCCTAAGATGGTGTTAGAACTTGATCCCCGTGGTTGGTAATGATCAAATATGGTACTCTAAGACTAGTTTTGACGTCGGTTGACCGTTTTGACCAAAGGTCAACAAAAGTCAACCGAAGGTCAAACTTAGCCTTTAAGCGACCCGATTTGACCGAAACCAACCCAGAGTTGACCAGTTGACTAAAAGTCAATAGTTGGTCAACATTAGACTAGTTTGACCTAGAGTTGACCATAGTTGATCAGAGTTGACCAGAGTTGACTTTTTGACCAAAAGTCAACTGTAAGTCAACCGTTGATCCCGATTGACCTAGTTTGACTTGGAATGACTTCCAGTGACCTAGTATGACCTAGTATGAACCAGTATGGCCTAGTATGACTCAGTTTGACCTAGATTAACCTAGTTTTGACTTAGACTTGCATTCATGACTTGTATTAGTTTCCTTTTCAGTATTTAGCCATGTTTGACTCATAGTATCTTATTTTAGGTCTGTGATCACTCTGAGTATCTGTTCACCTATCAGCTCAGGACCACAGGCGAGTACATTCACTGATAGTTTTCATTGTCTTGATATCTGCTATATCCGATTCAGTTGTAGTGTTATACTCGATTTCCAGTCACGGCAGTACACGGACTAGTATATGTTGGATCATGACATGGGATGTTGTTCCTAGAGTTTCATGGTATATTGATACATGTTCTGTCTTGTTTCAGTGTATTGGTATAGACACCGATTTCAAAAGGGGACTTGCTACCCTCTTATGGAATCCCGTGTCATAACGTGTCATGTCCAGATCCATTGTACTATTCGGGGATGGGGAAGTTATTAGTGGTTGTGTGATCAATTCCCACATGGTTCTATGGTACTCATGGTTCATAGCTATACCCTCACCTCACGACGGGTAAAGCCTTACCCTATGGTTCATAGCTTTCCATGGTGACCGGCCTTGTCGTTTCTATTGTATTCATGGTTCATAGTCGGTCAGATGGAAAGCCTTTCCCAAGCCGATCACATGACGCACTAATAATTCAAGGCACCTTTTATATTTATTATCTTAGGGTGACTAAGTTCTATTCGGGAGAAGGGTTACAACCCCGGTCCTTGTTTGGTTTAAAGGTTGTAACTCGGCTTCCGAATAGTTCCCAAGTCATCCTATATACACATATACATTATCGTCCTTTACAGTACTCACATCATGATATATATTTCCAGTTGATTTTGTCTTGTATTTCATTATACTGTCTCTTATAGCTTTTGTCAATTCACATGGAACTGCTGTTAGTGTTTGTACTTGCTCATTTTCCTGACAGGATACCGTTGACAAATTTTACAGATGATTTAGAGGGTGATTGCCCGACTTACTACGGGATAGAGTCTGATGGACTTGACTTAGACAGGGGCTTAGTGGTAGAGCCTCTTGACTTCGCCCACCCGGAGTAGCCTAGTCAGTTAGGTTTGCCTGGCCTGCGAGCCAGCAGTTTATTTCAGTTGTAGTATCTTATACTTATATTTATTCTGAGACTCTGGATTTGTGTTAGCTGTGGCTTGTGGATATTTCTGGACTCGATCTTGCTTATTCTATCATATCTCTTTTCCATGCTTTCTACCTTAGTTTTGATTATGTGATTGAGGCAGTATTGCTCTATTCCTCCGTTCGGAGTGTATATACTGTACAGGTACATTTATCTATTTAGTCGTAGTATTTATAGACCCTATATACAGTGTTCTACCGCCGATACTGCGGCGTAGGCTGGACGTAACCGCTTCTCGTGCCCTTAATCAGGGTGTGGGTCGTGACAATCGTAGGCTTACACATAAGAGATGCCAAGTCCATTACGGTGTGAAACACCGTGACCTTCATATAGATAGGGCCGGTGGGCTGAGATAAGAGTTGGGTGCAGGCGCAGGACCTGCGACCCTTATGCATTGTCTAAGTCTATAATTGGAATATTACGTAAATTTTATGGTTCTTACGTAAGTTCTAACCAGTACAGGCTAGGCAAAAAGGAATGGTGATGAGCACGAAACACTATGTTATGTTCATATTATGGCTAACTGTATCTGCTGCAGGAACACAGTATGGGACACATTATTATAAGTTGCTATATATGAAGATTGCCATGAAACTGATCCTATGGCTAAGTAGAAAGATCACCAAATAATGATGCATGTTTCACTAAAGATATTTAGTGTTTGGTTTGGGTGCGAGCGGGTCTTGATCAGTGCGAAGCGAGGACGAAAGCACTAATCTCCTATTAGTTTATGTGCAGGATCAGGTTATGATCGGCTCGGGGCGGAGCTTGGCTTGGACGTGCCGAGGCATGGATTCCCTGGCGTTCAAGAGAAGCTACCGCATAGGCGTTCGAACTTGCGACATGGAGATGTTCGGCCGAAGACAACTTGGTGGCTATAAAGAGGCATAATGTATGGAACAATGTAATCCTTTGTGAGCTAGATAGATCATGAGCGTTGTAGCCAATTGGCATATATGTTGGGCTATTCAAAGCCTTTGTAATCTTCAGTTCATTATGAATAAAAGAGATTCTTGTGTTATACCTTGTTTCCTTTCGCTGCTTATGTTACGAATTTGAGATAATCACTATGTGAACCGTTATCTTGCCTTGCACGAGCGCAACTCCAGGCTCGTGCGGCATCACGCTCCAGCGAGGATGATGATTCGGGTAAAATCTAGCGAGGACGAGCGATTTCCCGGATCGGGACGTGACATATATTTTTTTTTGGGGCATGACATATATATATATATATATATATATATATATATATATATATATATATATATATATATATTTTATATATATATATATATATATATATATATATATATATATATATTGCTATTTGAATTATAGACAATAGCCTATGTGAGTCCTTTGCTCTTGGACACTCACAACACACACATCATCACTTATCTCTCTCATTCTAATTCTATGTGATTGCATACTTTATGTCCTTATATATCTATACATATATATGGTAGTTTAGAGACTGGTTTGATTTGTAATATATATATATATATATATATATATATATATATATAAAATATATATATATATATATAATATATATATATATATATATATATATAATATATATATATATATATATATATATATATATAAAAAAAAAAATATATATATATATATATATATATATATATATATATATACTTGATATGTACTTTATGAGTTTTGGTATGTCTAAGCTTGGCTAGACCTAGACTTGGTTTACTAGATTGGCCAGTTGACCTAGATTGGTAGATTGACCTAGTTTGACTATTATTGTTGACTAGAGTTGACCAACAGTTGACTTTATTATAGAATGACCTAGAAATTATGTAGAATGCATTGCAAGCTTCAGTTTTACTATTTTGGACATGTTGTGACTTGTGTTGTTCTAAATAGGTGTCAGATACCTCATCTCAGACAGTATATTCTCACATACATTCAGATCGCAGGCAAGTACATTCTCTGATCATTTCATACTTGTTAGGATTTATATTCTTGCTCTAGATTACTTTACATGATGCTGTCACATTATTATCACGGATTGGTACTATATGGATCTTGTCATGCGATGTTATCTCCCTCGGGGTGCATCAAATACAGTTGTCACGTACTTTTCATGAACATCTTGTATTTTATGTACACCTATATCCATGTATACTCTTGTGCAATCTTGTACTCTCATGATCACGTGAGCGAACATGACAAAAATCTCTTGTGCAAGGTAACGTAACTTGACTGGATCCTTGTGTATTAATTGGAGAGGATGAGTAGTATGTGATCAAAATCCCATCTTGTGAAATCTTGTGAAAATCTTATATATATCCATTGTACACTCACGTATGATGGAGTTACCCTTGCATTGTCCTAACCCGTTTATATAACCATCTCATGCTCTAAACCACAGGTTACTTACAGTTCTTACTTATCATGTATATAGATATTTCCAGTTATCAAATCTCTTTCATTTTCATATATATTTCCTTATAGTCCATGTATCTTACTCTTTTGCATGCTTTATATTTCCTAACATGATATAAACTACGTGAGATATATTGTGCTCGTTCCTGTCCTGACTGGACCTATTAAAAATATTACAGATGATGATGATGACTGCCCTTACCTTCTATGGGGCATATGAGGGTGATATTCAGGAGCCTGAGGAGCATCTAGCTCAGTAGAGGGTGCCTAGTTTAGTCTAGTACTTATAGCTTTCAGTTTGTATGAATTATTCCGATTGTTAGTTGAGACTTAGTTATATTCAGGACTTGTATTTATTTATGTTGGATATCTATATGTGTGTTGTGATGACTTTACTTATATATTCAGTTCTTTCTTTTTATCTTATTCCATATCGTGATCTATCTTCCCTAGACTTGTGATTGAGATATAGAGTTGAGTGTTATATTATACCTCTGTGCGGAGATGACAAGTTTATATATCTTGTTGTTAGATGTTAGATGTTAGATGTTATAGATGACCTATACTGCGTTCTACCGCCGACACTGTGGCGTAGGCTGGACGTCCCACGTTATCGTGCCCCTAAACAGGGTGCGGGTCGTGACAGACCTACTACGGGTTTAGCATAGATGGAGTCTACGACCAGGACTTGCCTGTGGATCTGGTGCTCGTAGAGAACGCACCGTCTGTAGTGACTTTGTTTAGCTAGATTTTGTCTGGACTATATTCCAGCTTGATATTTTGAGACTTGTAGTATTTATTTGGGATCTTGTGTTATGTCTTTAAATTCTGAACTTGTGGTTATGGCTCAACACTATTTCAGACTATTTACTTCATCTTTATCCTTATTTTTATCATCGTGCTTATATTCCTTAGACTTATGTGATTGAGGGGTAATTATATTCCTCCGTACGGAGATGTCAGGATATATTATTGCGTCTTAGATACTGTATGTTTAGATGACCTTTACAGCGTTCTACTGTCGATACTGTGGTGTAGGTTGGACGTACCCACGTGCTCGTGCCCCTAAACAGGGTACGGGTCGAAACAGATTATAACCAAAGAATTCATCTATAAAAGATATTTGTTCAAACTCGCAGGTATTGTCGATCATGACATCGGTGATCGGGAGAGAAAACTCATCTTTAGGACAAGCTGCGTTGAGGTCTCTGAAGTTGATGCAAACTCAAACTTTTTTTCATTTTCTTCATAACTGGGACGATATTAGCCACCCAGTCGGGATGTTGTTCCTTCCTAACAAAGCCGTAGTCAATGAGCTTCTTGACTTCAGCTTCTATAGCGTCCATCATATCAGTTCAAAATCGTCGATGTTGTTGTTTAATAGGCCTAGCGTTTGACATGATGTTGAGCTTATGAGTAGTGATCTGAGGTTCTAGTCCCCGCATATCTTCATAGCTCTAGGCGAATACGTCAATGTACTCTTTAATAAGATGCATCAGTTCTTGTTTGTCTGTCTCAGGGAGGCTTTTACTGATGAAGATAGGCCTTGGAGAAGCTTCGTCTCCGACGTCGATCTGGATCAATTCATCCTCAGTGAGTGGTTTATGCTTTTCGAAGTGAAGTTTTCATTGATTATCCATCCTTTGTAGCCAAGGCTCATTCTCATATGTCTCAAAGAGGTCATCATCATCAACTGGAAATTTAGTTGTCACTATATTGACGGATAGAGTCAATCGATGGACATCCCCTACGTTGGTGCCTGAGCCCCAGGAGGAGGAATCAAAAGAGTAAGATCGTGTCTCTTCATCTGACTCAGATCTTTCTAGGGTTATGATCGGCATAGTGTAGCCTAACCCCTGTTTAGTCTTATTATAATACTATGATGACCTTCCTTTTGGGGTGGGTAGTCGAATAGGAATTCGTCTACCTTTTGCTCTATTAAGTTCAAACTTGAAATTGTAATCCATTTTTCGAATAATGTTCTTAGATTGTTGACTATACCGACGTAGTTGTATTCTTCCACAATCATCATTTTTAGAATTACTGTCGAGTATAATCCTTTGGTTACGTTCTCTGTTGAAGAGAATTGGATGCTCATCATCATTCCGATGAGAAACTACGAAAAATGAATTTTGTACAGGTTCAAAACTATCTCATACTGAAAGGGTTGAATTGCTTCCAAGGTAAGGGTTCAAAATTATCCAAAATTTCTAAGTAACATTGTGCATAAAAATCGACATCAATATACCGTGAAGGAGACACTGCTTTATTGATACATTTCTCTGCTTTAACAGTTACAACATTATTTTTTATCTTGGCTGAAGACATCACCAAGTCAATAACAAGAGGAGAAGAAAGAGAAGTAGTAGGCTTCTTACAACGAAGGTAAATAACAAGCGGGTCAGAAGAGATGAGCTCCCTTTGTTCCACTTTTTCAATATGAGGGGCGAGATTGATGGTTAACATCTGAGAGGATGAAGGACGATAGGTATTTCATTTGACTAAAATTACCAAGACCTCATCTGGGTTATCGTTTTGGTCTTCTTCTGTGTCCATATCTAATACGACCTTCATGTACTCTTCTCTGTACATGCTGGAATCTTTATAATAGGCCTCGATACCTCAAAAAGGATTAAGGCCAGCAACTTTTTTCTTGATTTCCCCGTTATTGTCTACGTACTTGAAGCACTAGTGGAGAGTGGATGGCACAATATTATGCTCATGCAACTACGGCCTCCCTAACAATATGTTATAGGAGATGTGACAGTCAATTACATAGCAAGTGACTTTCATCCGAAGATTGCAAATTTGGACACTTAAGCGAATCTTTTCCATAGGTTTACTCTTTCCAAAATTAAACCTGAGAATAGTTATAGTCGTCGCTGAGAGGCTATGGACTGGAATCTTCAAAGAATCCAGCAAAGTTTTTGGGATTATGCTGAGTGCAGATCCAGGATCAACAAGAATGTGATCTTCCCTCATTGTGTCGACATACCCAGTAAAGTAACAGGCCAGTCATACCGATTGTCTTCTAGCAGCATATCATCATGTGTAAAGGAGATGTTTGGAATTATTTCCATCACACCATGACATTGAAGGCATGTCACAGGCTCTTCATCTGACTTCTTAAGATGTGCAAGACAAACGTTAGCTTGCATCAAGGCTTTATTTAACGTTTCTCGAGTTTCCTTCGAGAGACGAAGGAGTTCGAAGATTGATAATCTTGCTGGAGTGTTGGCTAACTGAGCCAATATATCAAAGTTATATATCTTTTCAAGACCTTGCAGTGGAGTCTTTTTTAGGTTCTTGTCGAAGCGAACCTGCTATCTGCCCTTATCAGTTGATGTCAGCTTGGAAGGGAACAAATCAGCTGGTAGAGCTGATGTTGGAAGAGAATTAGGAGCAGAAGGAGGAGTGACAACTTCGTTCTTCTGACCTTTCGGGTAGTCTCTAAGATAAAGTCTGCCAGACCTGGTATTGGCCAAAGCTTCTTCTTCTGAAGCAGGTGAGAGAGAAACTATGTTACAGGTCTTCGCACGTGCCTTGCCTTTAGAAAGATTCTTTCTTTCATGCAGTGACATATGATCTATCCCGAATCCCAGACCAGCACGAGACTTGTTGTCTTGTATTTATAGAGCTAAAGGTACTTGAGAACCTTTTCCAGCATTCAAACCTATTACTTTCTGAAGGTCATATCCTATCTTTAGCATTAGCTCACGAGATTGCTGACTGTATCGATAGAATTCTGGTTGATAGTCGACTTTTGACGTCGGTGAAGCAGTCTTTAAAGCGGGAGGCTTAGATCCTACTGGAATGAAAATAGCCTTAAAGGAGGGAACATGGCCATCAAGTAAGGTGTGCTCACTCGAAGTCATGTTGCATGATTTGTACTTGGCCGACTACTTCAATTTGGTAGAAAAGACAGATGTCTTCTGCTCGAAGTCGACGACTAAGTCTGGATGCACCCACATAATTTTGCCTTTAGTTGTCGAAAGCGGTACTAAACCGTAGTTTCGTGCCGACGGGAGGTTGACGATCTCCATAGTTGCTTTTGGTATCGGGATGACACCGTCAGGGACTAGATGTGCAGGAAAGCCTCCAAATGGTAAAGAGACGACGTTGACAGTCACCGTCTTCTCGTTCTTTCGGAGAGTGATTGCCTTGGTGTTGATTAGCTCTTGGATCATTCTTTTGAGTACGTAGCATCCCTGGTTGGATGATCTAAAAACCTGTGAAACTGTAACACCCAATTTTCCAAATGAGGGTAATTTTAAACTTTTGTAATTATAAATATTATTTATTGATATTTATATCACATTATGAATTTTGGTGATTTTTAATCAATTTAAAATTATTTTAAGTCATGACTTGTCATTTTGATATGCTGCTAGTGAAACCCGGTAGACTATCTGACCTAGAGCCTAACCATGTGATTGTAATATTTATTTATCATTTTGAGCCTAGGAGTACTTTGGTCATTTTGACTTATTGGAATTATTTGATTAATTATTGGAATGATGGTTGTTAATTTTGACTTTTACTAGTTGTAACTTAAGAGACTAACCTTGTGAAACCCGTAATTTTAATTAAACTGTTTTAGTGACTAATATTATTATTTTATTATTTTTCCCGGTTCAGTGAAAATTATTATTTCTGAAATTTTAGATGTTGGTCCTGACCCGTCCCAAACCTGACTTGAACCTATCTTGAACCCAAGTTCATTTTTCCCGAAACTAATTGTGAGTCCCTTAGTATTTATATATATTTTATTATTTTCCTTATTTAAAGAAAAAAGAAAACTTTTATTTAAAACAAAACTAAGTTTTTTATTACAAAATAACTAGAAAAATTACAACTAGAAAAATAACTAGAAAAATTATGTTGGTGCATCGATAAACTTTCGGGTAGTTACAAAATAACTAGAAAAATTACAAACTAAGTCTTTTATTTTACTTATTTTAGTATTTATATATATTTTATTATTTTCTCACATTAAATAACTAGAAAAATTACAAGTTTGTTATTTAAACAAATTCACGTTCTTCTCATTTAAAGAAAAATATTAGTTTTATTTGTAATATTACAAAATACTAAGTTTTGCCAAATAACCAGAAAATACGATTTTTTTAATAAATGTTAAATGGATTTTTCTTCGTAAATTAATAACTAATAAATCACATCGATAAACGTGTTTTGGTAGAATTTGTAAATAACATAAAACTGGATTAGGACCAATTCTAGAGATTGTAACTAGCACACCTAGATATGGTTTTCCTCTCTGATGCTAAGTCAGGATTCTCAATATAGGATTTCGAGGACGAGTCTGATCTTCTATCCCGGAACCGACTTTTCAACCCAGTCATAAACAAAGGCAAGTGCAGTTGTGTTTATTTTTCAATTTAGTTAATAATGGTAATATTGAAAGATTAAACCACATTGCTACACGGAACTCTCTCCTAGAGTATTGATTGTTTGATTGTGGGATTGGGGGAGTAGTGTAGTGTATTATGACCAATACCCCTCATATTGCATATTGATTGTGCAAGCTTACCCCTCTTACACACGGGGATAAGCCGTATCGTATCACTAGGATACAATTGTACAACCCAAGCCGGTCATAAGCATTACATACTCAAATCACATTGTTTTTAATTGTGGAAAATTGCTAGAAAATATTGTTCAAGTATTTCAACTGTTTAAACTGCAAATTTCTAATTACTAGTTAAATTGTTAAATTTTCATAATTATACTTTGCTCCTTTCCTGACTGGATCCCCCACCCCCAATAGGTTCCTTTGATGAAGCTGAACTATTGATAAATAGCTACTACGACCCGGTGCTTTATCCAGCAGTGCTGTTAGAGTCCCATTTGGAGGACGATGATATTGTGGCTGATGAGCCTACTCTCTAGAGGATGATTTATCTTTTAGTTTTGTTGTTGAATAAAAGACAGTTTAATTCAGTTTTATTTCATTTGTATTTTGTTGGACAAAGTTTATTTTAAAAATTCGAAAT
Organism: Iris pallida; assembly: GCA_029216955.1. NCBI lineage: Eukaryota > Viridiplantae > Streptophyta > Magnoliopsida > Asparagales > Iridaceae > Iris > Iris pallida. The sequence continues at coordinate 42,587,642 of JANAVB010014796.1, forward strand.
TCAAATGTTGTGACAAAATAGATTGTGTTGTTGTGATTACATGAATTTGGATACAGCTTACTGCCGCCATCTCACAACGGTGCAGGCTGGGCATGATCCGATTCGACCCAACAATTTGGGACCGGGTCGTGACATGTTTTTAGTGGTGGCCCATGCAGGTCTGATCAACAACTTAGGTAAATATATCTAGAAACATTTAGAACACTAGAACATTAATTTGTCACAACATAGGACCGAAATATATTATAAATAAATATTTTTGTTTGTTATAGACTGTTAGGCTACCTTGCTTATGTTTTGCAATCCGAAACCTTCCAGAGTATGGCCACCAATCCTGCTGGCGATGGGATGTCATCACCCGATCATACCCTATCTCCTCAATCGAGTCCGGATCCTACACCCCGACAGCTGACCGATCGTCCCCATAATGCACCAGCACCTCGTAGATTTTACACTGCTACTCAAGTGTTAGATCCTATATCTTCCCAATCTGAACAGCAAGCTCCTACGGTGGTGCCCGATCCAGCTGCCCCACCAGTGCCCGTGAACCCCACCGACCTCGTAGGCCTGCTACGAGGAGTGCTTGAGGCACAGAGAACTCAAGCTAAAGCTCATCGCGAACAAACGACGATTATGAGAGAAGGCATGGAGAATGCCCACAATATGGCTATGGCTGCACTGGAGAGAGGAAAAGCAGCCCAATCTGAACCAAGGCCGGCTAAAGTCGGAGATATCGAAAAATTTAAGAAGCTGGGCCCTCGACCTTTCAAAGGAACCGAGAGAATCATTTATGCTGACGAATGGCTCGACAGTATGGAGCGTCTCCTCAGCGTTGCTCGACTTCCTGATGATCTTCAAGTTAAAGCTGTGGGACTCCAACTGTTAGATGTAGCTAGCACCTGGTATCGGAATGAACCCCGACTCCAGGACAGGCAGCTTGACTGGAACACCTTCAAGAGGTTTTTCCGAAGGAAGTTCTTTCCAACATCAGAGTTGCGGGAGATGGAAAGACAGTTCCAGAACCTGAAGCAAGGAAACATGACTATTAGCGAATATACGGCCGAGTTTGGTCAACTTAGTCGCTTTGCAAAGAACTTGGTTGCTGACCCCGCCGATCGTGCTGAAAGATTCAGGTATGGACTGAGGGAAGAAATTCGCACTCCTGTGATCGCAGGTGACGCCAAGACGTACGAGAGGATCCTAATACGAGCTCAGGATATAGAGAAGAGTCAGCCTGCTCGTTCAAAGAGGGAGTATTCTGGAACTAGCAACTTCCAGAATAACCAGAAGAGGCCCAACCACAACAATAACAACAGGCCTTCTCACCACCAGCAGTAGCACCATCAGGCGAGGACCAATGACAGAGCGCCTCAAAAGCAGATTCCTATCTATGATTTCTGTAAGAAGTCAGGACATCAGTCGAACATCTGCTGGAAGAGGCTAGGACACTGCCTAGTCTGTGGGTCTGCCACCCACCGAGTAAGAGACTGCCCTACGGCCTTCAACCGGACTGGAACATCATCGCAGAAGGCTCCTCCACCTACTCAGTAACAACAGTTTGGGCAACACCAACAGAAGACTGGACGAGCTTTTGCCCTAACAGCAGATGAGCAAGTGCCAGAGCAGGAACCCACCGCTGATGTCATTACAGGTTTCATTTATGTGCATTCACATCCTGCTTTAGCATTATTTGATTCGGGTGCATCACATAGTTTCATATCAACAAAATTCATCTCTGCACACCACCTAGTTACGGGATTTAGCAAGAAGATATGTAGAGTTATGACTGGTGTTGGACCCATACCCATCACTAAGACCTGTAACTGTCCTATAACTATCTCAGGACACAATTTCTTAGCACCCTTACTGGTGATGCCCTTACCTTACTATGATGTAGTCCTAGGAATGGACTGGTTAAGTAAGCAGTATGTGCTGATAGATTGTCACAAAGGATGTGTAGTCTTCAACCCACCTGGAGAGCCAGAGTTTGAAATCTCTCGAGCTCCGGAAGATATGGAGGGTATTACTTACTCCTCTATCACCGAAGAACCTGGACCTCCATACCCTATCATAGTAGAATTCATGGATGTCTTCCCTGATAGTCTTCCAAGATTACCCCCAGATCGAGATGTAGAATTCACCATTGACCTAGTTTTCGGCTCTGCCCCTATTTTTCGGGGATGCTACAGAGTCAACCCTAAGGAGGCCAAGGAAATGAAGGACCAGATCAATGAGCTGAAGGCCCTTAGATTTATCAAAGACGGAGCTTCACCCTGGGGAGCACCTGTCTTATTTGTACCCAAGAAGGATGGGACTGTGCGGATGTGCATCGACTATCGGGCGCTGAACAACATCACCATCAAGAACAAGTATCCTCTGCCCCGGATTGATGACCTGTTTGATCAACTCAGTGGAGCTAAGGTATTCTCGAAGATAGACCTTCGATCTGGCTACCACCAAATCAAGGTCAGGAAGGAGGATATTCCAAAGACGGCGTTCAATACCAAATATGGTCAGTATAAATTTTTGGTCATGCCATTTGGATTGACGAATGCCCCTGCGGTATTCATGAACCTTATAAACAAGGTCTTCTATGAATATCTGGATCAGTTTGTTGTTGTCTTCATCGACGACATTCTGATCTACTCGAAAACTGAAGAAGAGCATGAAGAGCACCTGAGGAAAGTTCTGGAAACCTTAAAGAAGGAAAAACTCTATGGTAAGCTATCTAAATATGAATTCTTCTTATACAAGATGGATTTTCTGGGCCATGTTGTCACAGGAGAAAGAATTTCGGTGGATTCAAAGAAGATAGCTGCTATTGAGAAGTGGAGTACACCAAGTTCTGTTGCTAAAATTAGAAGTTGCTTGGGCTTAGCTGGCTAGTACCAAAAATTTGTGAAGGATTTCGCCAGGATTGCTTAGCCGATGACGAAGCTCACAAGGAAGAATGAAGAATTTGTGTGGACTAAAGCTTGCCAGGAAGCATTTGAGGAACTAAAGAAGGGACTTACAACGGCATCGATACTTGCGCTACCCGCAGGTACTGACGGTTTCTCAATTTACAGTGATGCTTCTGGTAAAGGATTGGGTTGTGTTCTTCAACAACACGGGAAAGTAATTGCTTACGCATCTAGGCAATTACGGACTCATGAGAAGAAATGTCCCACACATGATTTGGAGCTCGCAGCGGTGATATTTGCTTTGAAGTTATGGAAGTACTACCTCTATGGAGAGAGAGAGTAGAAATATTTACAGACCACAAAAGTCTTAAATATGTTTTCACTCAGACGGAGCTGAACATGCGACAGAGGCGATGGTTGGAGCTGATGAAAGATTTTGACATCGACTTGCAGTACCATCCAGGTAAGGCTAATGTGGTTACAGATGCACTTAGTCGGTACCCGATGGCGATGTTTTTGACCAAGGAGCGGCATTTACTAGAGGACATAGAGAAGCTTGGACTGGAGATTGTACTGCCTAAAGAAGAAATAAAAAAGCTAGAAAGAGAAGCAATTGTACCAGGAGTTGAATCATCAATGATGCAGTTGCAAGTGCGTTCAAGTCTGATGGACAAAATCAAAGAGACACAATTTTAAGACGAAATACTTTGCAAACTCAGAGATCAAGTGCTGGCAGGAATACTTGAAGGATTCTCAATCGCCAGTGACGGAGCATTAAGGCATGGTACGAGGCTTTGCGTACCAACTGGCGAACTGAGGAATGAGCTGATTCAAGAAGCGCACCAGTCGCAGAATTCTATACATCCAGGAGCTAATAAAATGTATCGGGATATGCGTACTGTAGTGTGGTAGTATGGAATGAAGAAGGACATATCCAGATTTGTGGCTAGATGCTTGATTTGTCAACAAGTGAAAGCCAGCAGACAGAGACCAGCAGGACTGTTGTAGCCACTAGACATCCCGAAGTGGAAATGGGAACACATAACGATGGACTTTGTGTCAGGACTACCTCGATCCCAAGGAGGAAATGATGCCATTTGGGTTATTGTGGACCGACTAACAAAGTCAGCTCACTTTATCCCCTTCAAGGTTGGTCTATCCACCGAGAAGTTGGCAGCACTATACATGCAGCATATCTACCGGATTCATGGAGTTTCAGTAAGTATCGTATCTGACAGAGATACTAGATTTACCTCACACTTTTGGAAGAGTTTGCATGACAGTTTGGGAACACAACTGAAGTTCAGCACCGCCTATCATCCCCAAACTGACGGACAATCGGAGAGAACCATCCAGACGCTAGAAGACATGCTGAGATCTTGCGTCTTGGAATTCGGAGGGTCTTGGGAAGACCACTTACACTTGGTAGAGTTCTCCTACAACAATAGCTACCAAGCCAGTATCGGTATGACACCGTTCGAGGCACTCTATGGACGTCGTTGCCGTACTCCACTTGCTTAGACCTGAGATGGTGACCGATGCAGCAGAGAAGGTAAAGGTGATCAGAGACAAGCTCACGATTGCTCAGGATAGATAGAAATATTGGGCTGATAGCAGTCGTCGACCATTGGAGTTCGAAGAAGGAGACAGTATGTTCGTGAAGATCTCCCCTACCAGAGGAACTATCAGATTCGGCAGAGCAGGAAAGTTGAGCCCCAGGTACATCAGCCCATTCGAAGTTTTGAGCCGAATTGGAGAAGTAGCGTACCGATTAGCTCTACCAGCTAATCTTGAAGGTGTGCACAATGTCTTTCATGTTTCACAGCTCAGACGCTACATCCCGGATCCGAGCCACATCTTGGACCATTCAGAGCTGGAGATTGGACCCAGCCTTACAGTGCCAGAGAAGCCAGTAGCGATTTTAGACAGAGGCGAGAAGAGAACTAGGAACTCTGTGACACCCATAGTCAGAGTTATGTGGCGACACAACTCCCCAAGCGAGTCTACCTGGGAGCGAAAAGATGAGATGCGGGAGCAGTATCCGTATCAATTTGAGACGTGAGGTAATTCCTAACCCGATCCTTTAATTTCGAGGACGAAATTTCTTAAGGAGGGAAGGTTGTGAAACTCGTAATTTTAATTAAACTGTTTTAGTGACTAATATTATCATTTTATTATTTTTCCCGGTTCAGTAAAAATTATTATTTCTGGAATTTTAGATGTTGGTCCTGACCCGTCCCGAACCTGACTTGAACCTATCTTGAACCCAAGTTCATTTTTCCCGAAACTAATTGTGAGTCCCTTAGTATTTATATATATTTTATCATTTTCCTTATTTAAAGAAAAAAGAAAACTTTTATTTAAAACAAAACTTTCCTTTAAAACTTATATTACTCTCATTAACTTCTTTACAACTCTCTCTCTCTCTCTCTCTCACTCTTCAACTGAAGGAAAAACCTTTCCTTCCCTTTTCTTTTTCCAAACGTTTGCCAACCGCTCGGCCACCTGGAACCAGTGACCTCTCGGCTCCCAAACTTTCGGCGACTTCTCGGCTTCTGTAACCCCAGGTGTTCATCCCTATATAAACCCTTCTCTTCATTCTCCTCACCAAACCCTCTTTTTCCCAACAACTTAGCCCTAGTCGATTCCGGCCGAGCTTCCCTCGGCGTCCTGGTACCCGCCGGATCTCGACCACCCCACCACCGATCTTCTTCGCCCGCCCCGGCGACCGTCCATGCGATCCACCCGCCGTCGGACCCCCTGCGCGGCCCCCTTCCGGCCGACCACACGCAACCTTTCCACCGTCATGCTTCCCCGAGCCACCCGTGGCCGCCCCTTTGCGAGCCATGCGCTGTTCACCTCCCCGAGCGACCCTGATCTGCTGTCCGCAGCATCCTGTGCGTTCTGATAGGATATTTCTGTGGCCGCAACCCGCTGTCTGCGTGTTCTGGAGTTTTCCGAGTTCGCGTGGATTTTCTTCTTCCTTAATTTTCACCTGAGAGCTCTAGCCGAGCATCCGAGGTATATTTTCAGTGTTCCTGTGTCCCTCCCATTTTCGTGTCGATGATGACACGATCTTGATCCCGATAGGGGACTTGATTGTTGCGTATTTTAGTTCTGATTTCTGAATCAGAATTATTTCGTTGGGTTTCCGATTTAATTTCGGACTTTATGCTGTGAATTTTTGGTTTAGTATTCAGGTTCCTATTCGGGATTTGGATCTGATGTTTTCGACTTTGAATTGGAATAGTCGGGTTTGCTTCTGAATTCGAGTTCGATATTTTTCGAATTCTCGGATTAAATTCTGTTGGAACTCAAATATAGGTGGCTTTTCTCTGTGGATTTCTTTATGGTATACATTTATGGTTTTGAGATAGATTTTAGTTGGGTTGGCATTATTCCTGGTCTGGGATATGTTGGTTGTATTTTTCCCAGTATTGGGTTATCCCAAATACAGAGGGAATGCTGCCCAAATTTTTAGAAAAATATTTTAAAAGGGTTTTCTATAAAATTTCTAAATTCTAAACTGGTTTTTGTTGATTTGAATTTCGATTACTTTTCTGAGCGACGACCTTATTGGTCAATGGGCTCTTAGCGAAATACAAACGAAACCGGCATTATTTCGGACGTTGAGGCATTAGCTAGTACGCGACGTAATACTTTGGACCAAGTCTGAGACCCTATTTTCATATTATATTTAATAATAGTTTATTATTTAGAACTAGTTACTGGCCAAATCATATTTTGGTGCAGGGCCTCGGCCTGCTGAATGGATCGCTTCCCGGCGTTCAGGGTTCACCAGTATATATTTATTTTATTCCATTAATTTATATAAATAATTGTAAGGGCATAAGCTCAGCTCTTTATCTTTTTCTGTAACTCTGTAATAATGTAGAATAGCTTTTAAATTCTGGTTTTGTTGGTTTGTCGATAAACGCGTAAAATATCAAAAAGATGTTATTTTGGATATAGAAAATTAATATCATTTTCTCACATTAAATAACTAGGAAAATTACAAGTTTGTTATTTAAACAAATTCACGTTCTTCTCATTTAAAAAATAAATATTAGTTTTATATATAATATTACAAAATACTAAGTTTTGCCAAATAATCAGAAAATGCAATTTTTTTTAATAAATGTTAAATGGATTTTTCTTCGTAAATTAATAACTAGTAAATCACATCGATAAACGTGTTTTGGTAGAATTTGTAAATAACATACAACTGGATTAGGACCAATTCTAGAGATTGTAACTAGCACACCTAGATATGGTTTTCCTTTCTGATGCTAAGTCAGGATTCTCAATGTAGGATTTCAAGGACGAGTCTGATCTTTTATCCCGGAACCGACTTTTCAACCCAGTCATAAACAAAGGCAAGTACGATTGTGTTTATTTTTCAATTTAATTAATGATGGTAATATTGCAAGATTAAACCACATTGCTACACGGAACTCGCTCCTAGAGTATTGATTGTTTAATTGTGGGATTGGGGGAGTAGTGTAGTGTATTATGACCAATACCCCTCATATTGTATATTGATTGTGCGAGCTTACCCCTCTTACACACGGGGATAAGCCGTATCGTATCACTATGATACAATTGTACAACCCAAGCCGGCCATAAGTATTACATACTCAAATCATATTGTTTTTAATTGTGGAAAATTGCTATAAAATATTGTTCAAGTATTTCAACTGTTTAAACTACAAATTTCTAATTACTAGTTAAATTGTTAAATTTTCATAATTGTACTTTGCTCATTTCCTGGCTGGATCCCCCACCCCCAATAGGTTCCTTTGATGAAGCTGAACTATTGATAAATAGCTACTACGACCCGGTGCTTTATCCAGCAGTGCTGACAGAGTCCCATTTGGAGGACGATGATATTGTGGCTGATGAGCCTACTCTCTAGAGGATGATTTATCTTTTAGTTTTGTTGTTGAATAAAAAGACAGTTTAATTCAGTTTTATTTCATTTGTATTTTGTTGGACAAAGTTTATTTTAAAAATTCGAAATTCAGATGTTGTGACAAAATAGATTGTGTTGTTGTGATTACATGAATTTGGATACAGCTTACTGCCGCCGTCTCACAACGGTGCAGGCTGGGCATGATCCGATTCGACCCAACAATTTGGGACCGGGTCGTGACAAACCTAAATGTTGACTTTAGCTATGGTGACTTGATTAGCATGGTGGGACCCTAGTCTAACTTAAGTCAACCCAAGTTAAGTCATTTATAATCAAGTTTCATGTAGAGAATAAATGATTAGGTTCATAGGCTTTTGACTTAAGGAGTGATTCCTTTACCATTGAAACTTGGCCCAAGCCCATTAGTCATAACCCTAACCCTAGTTCTTCATTTGGACAACCACAATAGCCCTTAAATGACCTAAATTCAGCCTATATAATGTCTCTACAAGACCACTTGCCTCTTTTAGAACAACCCCTTGTAGAAAACCCTAATTTCTTCCCCAAATTGTCTAACTTCACCATTTCTCCACCAAATTGATCCCAACCTCTTGCAATTGGATCTAAATCTGGAGTGGTCGTTGAAGGAGGCTTGCTTGCAAGGAGTGGAGCTAATTTGGACAACATTTGAGGAAGAGGGCTTCTCTAATTTGGGGCTTTTCTTTGAGACTTGCTCTCAATAGGTAAAACCTATCAAAACCCTTTCAATTCCCAATTTCTTTGCATGGTTGCATTCATCTAGGTGTCCCCTAGCAGTAGAGTGAGTTTGGTGATTTTTTGCTTTGGTTTTGTGTCCGTATCGGACACGTATCAGTCTATGTATTCATGTGTTTGTTGAAATACCTCAAAGAGAAATAAATTGTTGTTTTTGAAAAGTGATTGAATGGAAATGTTGTTTTATACATGTTTATTGCATTCGTATCCTACTAAGCATGTTGACACTTTTCGTGTCCAAAATAGGACACACACGCACGCATGAGACACAACACGGTTACTGTACAGTCCCCTGCTGTTCGAATATGACAGCAGACACGACACGACACTTAACGACACGACACTTGGTGGACACGTAGGGGTACTGCCTACCATCACCCACACGAAGTTTGAGGCAAAACGATCGAGTGGATCGAGAGAAATCTCGATCGCACTGGTCTTTGCCTGTGCTGCACGCACGTGAAAACGTGTCCTGATACGTACGTATAACTCACGACACGACTCACGTGGAAATGGGGCAAACACTTGGACACGTCCCCCTAGCCTCGACGAATAGATGGACACAAGCACGAGTCGTATCGTGCCCTGTGTCGCATGCACGAGGCTGTGTCCTCGCTGCACGAGGCTGCCTGTGCAGTATTCTGATACACTGTATAATTTTATGTTTTGATACCTTGTGTCCTGATTTTTGGAGACAAATGTATCCCCCATGACATATATTATATCCCTATATGTCTGTGCACATCTTCTTGATATGGGTTTGGGTTTTTGAATTCAAATTTGGGTTTTCAAACTGAATGTATGCCTATACTATGATGCTCTCTGTGTGTTCTGATTTCAGAGTTCACTAATAATGTTTAATCCATTTTTACATGCTAAAATATATAGTTTGTATATTGTATTTACCTAGGTATACATGCTAGATTGTTAGGGTTTTGGTTTTGTAGTTGTGTTGGTTGTTTTGTGTTCGAATGCATTGAGCATGCTCGAACAACATGTTGTACAATATAACCTTGATTTCCAGTTTTCCCTTATAACTGAACCTAAGTTTGTTTCCCTTATAAATGAACATAATATGTGATACAATGTATGACAATTTTTGAGCTATAACATGTATGTCAATTCCTGAGCATACCTGGATTGTAAACTGAACTGTGATGTGTTGACTTGATGTGCCCGAGCAACATAACTTTGATTCCCAGTTTTCTTGTGATGAAACTGAATATAATCTGAGTTTGTTTTCCTAATTAACTGAGCTATTATAATCTGAGTTGTTTGCCATTATTTCTGAACATTTCCTGCGTATACATTGCCTACTTGATAACTTATATGAACCTGAGATGTGTACTAGTGTATAGTGTTGTGTTTTCCAATACCTATGTGATTTCCTGAGCATGCCTAATATGTAAAACTGAACCCCCTTCACTCCCCTTGCTTGACACTCCTGAGACCACACACACTATGATACATGCATGTACACATTGTACAGTCACTCTTTTACTCTATATATATATATATAGAGAGAGAGAGTATATTTATATGCTCATGCATAATTAGTTACTTAGTATGTGATACTTTACATGTGTATAATATGCATGAATGTCATGAAATGTATGCCTTGACTGAACTCTTGTTGAACCTGAGCATATACTTGCAACCATATAAACACACACATTTGTACAATAGAGACTTTACCCTCTATTTGACACTCATGCTTTGTACACTCTATGACACTTAATATTACACCTTGACACTTCGCTCACTATACACACACACCATGTATGCCTAACCATTTCTTCTCCCAATACATGAATGTATGTATCTAGGTATGTATGCATGAGTGTAAGTATATACCTATCTATATATGCATTTATGTAATACCTATGTAAATATATATGAATGTGTATGGATATATCATTGTATCAATGCATGTATATATGTATATACAAATATGTGTTGATTTGTGACTTTGTGATGTTACTTGGTTGCTAGCCTAGGCTGGGTTAGGCTTAGTGAGACTTGTTAGGACTAAGATTGACCTAGATTGACCTAGAAATCATGTAGACTGCATTATATCTTCTTTTATTTTTCATATTGAACATGTCGTAACCCATATTGCTCTATTTAGGATATTGTGACTCCGTTGCAGACATCTGATATTACACTACTCTTTTCAGAGTGTCAGGCGAGTACATTTTCTGATAGTTCTCTCATTTACTTGTCAATTACTGTACTTCAGTTCTAGTTAGTTATATGTGATTCTCTATTACAACACGTATGGATATTTCTGGATTCACGTATGCGACATATATACCATATTGTCTGGCCTCTATTACTGGAATCATTGCTAGTATCATTATGTTTGGCTGGACTCATCTCGATTCTCGTGTCGGATTCTGGATTCACTTGTACTTGCTAGAAGGAGAAATAGTTGAGTAAGACATGTAGACATACCCCAAATCTGGAATCACCCAAATGCTGGAATCAAACTATAATGATAGCCATCTCACACCCGGCCAGGTGTGTGATGTGCCGAATTACCTATAGTCGTTTACATGTCGACCTCGGTATTTTAAAAATACACTGTTAGAGTATAGGCTGGACTCACCTTGGAATCATTGATCACTATGACTGGAATCATCTCGTACTAGATTCATCTTGTATTAGATTCATCTTGTACTGGACTTACATTGGAGTTTACATTTGTCTACATTTACTGTCTGGACTTATACCATGTTACTCTAGTTCAGCTGGATTCTATTTTACAGTCTTTATTGCCATGATTCTTCTCTTGTTTTAGTTACCTTGCTTTCCTTGTACTTTAACTATCTTCCTATACCATCACCTGAATATAAACTGCCATGTTCATCAATACAACTGTCTATAACTGCTTTATAGTTCTTTGTTATTTACTTGGATTTTCTAGATGAGATGTGCTCGTTCCTATTCTGACTGGACCTGTTGAAAATTTTACAGATGATTGCCCTGAGGACACTTGCCCTACTTACTATGGACCAGGAGATGTTTTACAACCTTTGGCCTCGACACTCAGAGTGATCGGGAGACTAGCTAGTTGACTTGGTTTAGTTTCATATTTTAGAACTTGAATTGCAAATAAGTTAAGATATATTTTATTTTGAGATTGTTTTGAGATTATTATTATTTATTAGTTGGTTTTGTTGTTATTATTTAGTCTTAGTTATAAACTTCTGTGTTATCATATCATGCTTAGACTGTGATTGAGATTTCATTATATCTATACTTGTCCTCCGTTCGGAGTTGAGATTTGACAAGTACATTATATAATTGCGTGAGTTGTTGATTAGATAGTGACCTAGAACAGCGTTCTACCGCCAGCACTACGGCGTAGGCTGGGCGCTGTTACATACTCGTACCCTCACAGTGGATGCGGGTCATGACAGATACATATAATACTTAGGATTGTCATTTTTACCTACTTCGTTTGGTCGTTTGATCTCTGGCAGTTGAAGCTTGTTGCTTTTGATTAAGCGATCAAAAATACTCATGACATCATCATCATCGAAGAAATACTCTTCTCTGGGTCGTGTTGCTGTCCTTTGCGGAGGTGCCATTAATGTAGGTATTGGCTGACCTACATTGATGGCTAAGGCTTTTTTACCCTTACGAGTGTTTGGGTGACTACCACAGTTGGTAGCAGGATGTTTATCTTTATCATGATTCAGCATCGGGATGCCTAATTTTTGAAATTTTTTAGCATTGTCTTTAGTCGCTCTGGCACTGGTGATGAAGGAACCCCAATATTGAAACTGTGTCGATTCCGTCCATATTCTGACTATAGGTAACAAATTTGATCTACAAGTATCGATAGTCAATGCATCAGGGGTGCCTGGAGGCATTTTTGCGACTCTTGTCGGAACCACTCTATAAAATGTTTGGCTGTTTCATTAGGCCTTTGTTTGATCTTGGTAAGGGAAGACATGGTCATATTGTTCATACCTTTATAAAAATGTTCCAAGAACATCTGTTTCAAGATAGCAAAAGATGTTATACAACCATTCGGTAAGCTTCGATACCAATCATAGGCAACTCCTGCTAAGTATCCAATGAATACTCTAGCGAGTAGAGCATTATTTTTCTGTAGATGAACAGTCATCATCTCGATGTAATCGATATATTGACTCAAAGGTGTTTTGCCTTCGAACAACGTCATAGACTACGGCTTATATTTGATTGGGAAAGGGACATCATTCCACTCTGCAGTGTAGGGTTGTTTGATCCCTAGCTTTTGTAATCTTTCTTTATGCTTAAAAGCTTCAAACTAATTTTGTAGAAGCTTGACTGCTTCAATAGGGTCCCCAAAGATTTGAGGAGGAGCAGATTGATTCGATGGATTGGGATATGGGACTGCATGATAAGCACCATCCCCTGCCCCGGAGTGACTTGGAGTAGCCTGTGCTTGAAGCTAAATAACTTCTGGTACAGTGGTATTTAGAGAAAATTGTACTACCGGCCCAGTTTGGACAGGTCCAGAGTCCGCTACGTGTTCTTGAGTTAGGACTGGGTTCACCACTAGTGGAGCAGCATATTGTGCCATGATCACCGCGTGCATACTTATAACTATGTCAGTCATAGTCTTTAGATTAGCCTCCAAAGAAGTGATCCTTTGTTCTTGATTAGTAGAACTGGAAGCGTCTTGCTCTTCGTTGGTCATAAAATAGATACCTTTCTTGATACCGAGGACGAGCTGGTAGACAAGATAGTCCGATCAGAATCCAAGTTGTCAGCATCAAAGTCTGGCAAACTGCTACCCCCAAGGTTGGAATCGAAAAGATTCCTTTGACCGAGGAGGTCTCGGCTTCTTGATCGTGTGTTTTGGTAGACTCCTTTAGAAGAGTTAAGGATTTGATTACGGAATTGCTGACTCGGAGACCGTGATGAGTTACGCCTCGGACGTCTTCTACCCCAGTAATAAGAGATATCATATTCATATAGACAAACATCAACTCATCCTCATCTATCAAGATCATATTAGGAGAGCGAGAGTAATTTAAACGGTCAAACACAAACCATTTTGCTGACTTACAGCAACATTTGATTACTACTTCATATGAATGACAGCGATGTTCGCTACATGAAGTCCTCGGGCGTCTTCCATCCCCGGTGCTACGAGACGTCATATTCGTAGAGGCAAACATTAACTCATCCTCATCTATATATCAGGATCATATTATGAGAGCGAGAGTAATTTAAACGGTCAAACACAGACCATTTTGCTGACTTGCAGCAGCACTTGATTACTACCTCATGATAGTGATGTTCATTATATGAAGTCACTGTTGTACGAGGTGAGTCTTTGATCTTTCGCTTTTGTAAGATAAGCTTGCGGAGATCTGTTACATTATAAGGAGAAGAAGAAGAAGAAGGCAGACTCTGCCTGATTACATTACGAATATATCACTCCCTTATTCTGTTAAACGTATTTTTAGTATATGTGTACGAATTTCTAACATTTGTCAGGTGACCCATGTTTTGACTTATCTTGCTTAGCCTAGTCATGGTTTAATCTTGACTTGGTTTGGTTCACTTGGTTCATCATAGCATGTTAACTTAGCTTGGTTTGGTTTGGTTTGGGGTTGGGTTGAGATGAGTTGGCTTGGTATACATACCAACTCCTCTCTCTCTCTCTCTCTCTCTCTCTCTCTCTCTCTCCTTATTTACTTTTTATTTATTTCTCCATCTTCTTCATTACTCCTCCCACCTACTAAGCCCTAGGCAAGTGCAACTAGCTTCATAATGGATCTCAAGTTTTATTGTTTCATTCTCTTCCTTGCATGATTCTAAGCTTCTTTAGGACTTGGCATTTTTGGTTTTGATGAATGCATTTTTGTAGATCTAAGTCTTAAGATTTTTTAGTTTTCTTTGTTTTTGATTTATTAAAACTTGATATTTTCGAAAATCAATTGCTCCATGTTGTAGGAAATTTTGTTCTACCCAATTTTGACCTTTGAAAAGCTTGATTTTGACTCTTTTTGGAGGAGTTATGGCATTTTGAAGTTCATGGGTTCAATTAAGCATTCTGTGTTGGTTGGAGAAGATGAACAGTGCACGTGCACTCTTCAGTGCCGTGCCATCTCGTTGCGCGTGTGCGCTATTTAGTGTCGTGTTATTCTGGTAGCACGCTCCTTAGCGCCGCACTATTCTGGTCGCACGCTCTTTAGCACCGTGCCATCTCATTGCACGCATGCTCCTTAGCCCCGCGCTATTCTGGTCGTGCACTTTTTAGCACCACTTGCTGGGTAGAATGTAAAACCCCTAAATTCTTTTAAGTTGGGTAGAATGTAAAACCCCTAAATTTCTACTATTTCTTTTTTTTTATTATTAATTATTTGTACTGATTTAAAATTTTTGTATTGTACGTCACGTAATCGTATTTTACGTCGCGCACGAACTTTTATTTCTGCTCGACGAGTGCGAATATGTGCGAACGTACATATTTTTTAAAAAAAAAACATTATTTTTATTATTTTTATAGTTTCAAAGAAATGTAGATAATAATTATTACTAGATATTAATTTCAAGTTTAAGATTTTAATTATGAAAACCTTTTCGTTTTTAGCAGTTATTAATAATAAAAAATTTTGTGCAAAAAAATATTTATTTCATAAATATTTATTTATTTTAAATAATAATGTATTTTCGAAATTATTTAATATTAATATTTTATTATTCAAAAAGATTTATTATTCAAAAAGATTTATTATTTTCGAAATTAATTATTATAGTATTTTTGGAAAACATATTTTTGAAATAATTGTGTCAATTTAAATTTGATTTGATTCCATGGAAACATTTAAATATATTAAGCTAATATCTATATTTGGAATTTTATTAATTGATTTGATTTAAATTAGATTTAGATTTGAATCTGGATTTAGATTTGGATTTGATTGCCTTTAAATTAAATTAGGAATTATCTAATTTGGGTTTTAAATTCTCCTAATCCTATCCAAAGTGGGAATTCCCACATCCTATAAATATAGGCAGGTACTCCTCCACATTATTCATCCACAAATTCCTCCACACAAATATTTTCCACCACAAGTGCAGTGCCTCGTGTCCGTGTTCCTATGTTCATAATTCTTATTTCAATTTATTTACAATTACATTATTTTGTTCCCGTGTCGGACACACCCCGACACCAAATCCTAACCCTATCCCTAGCCCGATCTATCCCGACCCCGGTCGTTCCCGTCACCACCACTTGTTGTCCGACCCCCGCTACCACAATTCCCCGGCCACCTTGCCCTGACCTTCCGTCATCCCCGGCAGCCACCAGCACCCAACCGAAGCCCCAAACCACTCCGACAACACCATCACCTACGACCCAGCTAACGGCAGCCCCGCCACCACCAACAGTAACATCATCACCACCGTACCCAACTCCTCTCCCCGACGTCACGACCACCGCCACCACATCACGCCGCCAGCCTCCGTCTCCGCCACAATTCACCACCATACTCCTCCTCGACACCACCCGCTGCCACCATCATCACCACGCCACCAGACAATAAAATCCAGAAATAGAAACCAAACACCAAACCAACAAGAGAAGGTCTCACCTTGCCGACGCCCGCCGTGGCCGCGCACCACCGGAAACCGCCGAACCCAGCAACGCCACTGCCTCGCCGTCCCTCCCCTAACCCTCGCGCGCCGAGCACAGCCCGATCGCCGCCCTACTCCGACCTCCACCGTCCGCCTGAGCGCGCCTCCACTCGTCCACCGCCTCCCGCTCTCCCGACCTTCTCCCGCCACGCCGCGTGGCCGTCGCCGAAAACCCTAGCCCAGCCAAGCCCTCCGCCTCCGCGCCGTCCGGAGCCACCCGCGTCCGCCGCCCCTGTCGCCCTTTCTCCACAGCGCCACTGGCCGCCCCGAGCGTCCTCTCGAGCTCCGCCGTCCCTTTCCTCCTTCCTTTCCCGACCGTCCCCAGAGCTCCCCTCCCGATCCAGTTCTCTCTTCCCCCCTCGTTTCCTCAACTCTCTCTCTCCTCTCACTTATGTCCCCTCTCTTTTAGTTGTTATATTTTTTATTTTTTTATTATTTTGATCGACTTTTACAAAGAATGGGGAAACAGCACATGGTGCTGTTACCTCTGCATCTCGTAATTTTTACTTAATATTATTATTATCAATATTTATTATTATCTTCTGATTACAGTGTATTAGTTAAACTAAGTTAATTCCATTGTTATTATTATTATTATTATTATTATTATTATTATTATTATTAATAAATATTATTATTACTGTTAATATTATTTTTATTCTTTATATGTACAAAATATGTGGTTTAGTTATAAGTTCTATATTACTATTATCATCATGAATATTTTTGCAGCTAACTAGGATTTTTGATTAATATTGGTCATTATGAATTTTGTGAATTTTAGTATTACTATAGTATTTTGATATTCTATATATATTATCATTATATTATTTTGTAAATTAATTTATGACTCTTTAGTAAAATAGTACTATGACAAAAATATAGGTTTACAAATACGGATTTTTAGCCTTAGATAATATTCTAGAACTATTTTGTTTCATTAAATTTATTATTATTATTTTATAGGTTCCATACTAAAATTCTATTATTACGAACTTGGAGTTTTTGCCTATAAACGATTTTCTTGAATTTAAGTATTTTGCTATAATTATTTTTAGTTATTAAGTATTATAAACAATTTCCTAAAATCATATATTATTTATTTCAAAATTCTTCGATTATCTCTCTCTTCCGCGATTAGTCCTAATCACAAACCCTTGTCAATTCAAGCCCACCTTATGTCCACCCTAACTAAGTTGACCCTTCTGGACCCAATGGAACCGACCGTGTCACTATCCGAGGTCCCCTTGTACAGTTGTTGCACCAAAGTCGCAGATCGTGCCACCGTGATCATCGCAGCACACCGGACGCAATACCAGGCAAGACACCTTGCCATTAGCTGTTTAATTATTGTAGCTCATATTTCATGCATGTCTATTATTTTTTTTATAAACTGTGATACATGGCATAACTGTTCATTTATATTTCCTGCTGTGTATTATTTTTCTTACAAATTAAACCTAGATTTAAGGGACTACCTTGTGTGTCGCATTCATTGGCCTTGACACGTTGTAAACACGAAGTTGTGTGTCGCATGTAGAACACAGAAGTGCGTGATTGGCTGGCCACCAGTACGTACAAGCCGTGCGATAGGAATAACCGCTAATAGAGGTTGCATGCTAGTTTGACTTAGCGGTTATAGTGGTTTGTGTTGTGGATACAACACAGTAGGCATTGGGCGGGGAGGACAATTCCTTAGCGTATGGGCTTCGATGCACTTCCCTTGTGACCCGAACTCTCCGCTGGAGATACGGGGTTGATGAACCAAGATTACTGACGGCCACTGACGATTCTGCGGAACGTCATGCTCTTCCTGCTGGGGCCTCTGGTGCCCAAAGGGGGACTACGCCGATCCTATTCAGCCAGGGCCCATGCGTAGGAAGGATTGTTCTTAACTACATATCACATAGAACGGTAGGCTACCCTATCCGTTAGGTACGAGTACTTTTGGTTTGGGTACTTGTATCTGACCGCGACTTGGAACAATAACTTGTCGCGGATTAGTTCGTCACATCTTGTCCTTGTTTGGTTGTAGGTGTGACTTACTACTTCGATGAGAAGGTATTGAACCTTGTTGGGGTCCGGATACCATATCGGATTCTTAGCATGGAAAGATACGTCGTCGTGAATTAGTTTACCATCTCCTGTCCTTGTTTGGTTGGGGGGATGGTACGCTCGTTCAGTAGGTGCGTATTGGAACATGTTATAAATTCGATTTACTTATTTATTGAGCAATATTTATTCAGTTTATATGGCATGCTATGATGTGTCTTGTTACGTCCCTCTGAGGACCTGGTTGTCTTGCCAGGTGTGTGCTATTGTCTTTCGCAGGTGCTTTAGCTCTAGCCGTGTTCATTGCTATTTCTCGAGGATGATTGCATTTGGATCGTCTTCGCTTCGCTCGCCACTCATTTCATTTTCTATGTACTTTTTTTATTTTGTTGGTAGTGGATTTGTCTCCGCCCAACATATTGTATCAAGACAAATTTATTCTCATTATATGATCTTTTATTCATTTATTTTGTGTGGATGAGATTAGTATTGGATCTACTGCATTTTACAGCTTATGTATTTATACGAGGCTTCCATATATTGGAGTATACTTCGTATGAATACAGCTGGCATGTCTATGTTCCTAGTCCTACGTATTTTGGGACTGGGGCGTTACATGTTTTTGTGGTGGCCCATGCAGGTCAAGATAAATTGTTTGGTTACTTTACCGTACCAAGCAAGCCTGCGTATAGGATTAGAAGTCTAGAATATCATCCACATACTTGACCTCTTTCCTTGATTTTATCTACCGTTTGACTCATCAATTGCATCTTGCTTGCTTCCTTCCATCCCTATTCTTATCTTCCCTTCGTGCTTGCTAGAGATTGACCCTACTAGTTAGATGTCCCAAACACCCTTAGCTTAATTCTTTTAAGTTGGGTAGAACACCCCACGACCCGACACGCCCTTGACTATTAAGACCATAGAGACTAGAGGAAATCTAACCCATTTGGTCAACCAAGCCTTGGTCAATAAAACCGTAGAATGATGGTATAGGAATAAACAAGACTTAGGTTTCTATGACTCTTAGACTATTCACATTTGTTCTTTATTTCAATCTTAATCTCGTGCGTATATTTTTACTACCTAGACTAATGATGCTAATGTAGCCTAGTTTTTGCAAGCTCAATTCTTTATCAAGCTTGTTCATGACATAAGTTATTGGAGGCCTCCACTAACAGATTGTCTAATCAGAACCGGTGCATAATGGTCTGATCAACCGAGTGCACTTTGGTTCGCTTTTGTCTATTACTCTACGTGGATGGAAACATAATTAAACGTGGCCCTTACAATCCATCCACGACTGCCTTGACAATTCCTTTGAAATCCTTTTCGGTCGTCTTTGCATCACGTACTCGTATTCGATAAGATCGTCTTTTGAACCCCTTAATGCCTTCGCCTTCACCTATTCTAGAAGGACGAACGCGTTATACTAGGATCTCCTCTAGCCTTTCTATCGATAATGACCATTATCACTCTATGTTGCTACTCGTCCTTTCTCGGCCCTATCATGACCTTCCAATTCACTTAATATAGAAGTGAAATCTAATTCGTTCTCTAAAATCGTGCCCTCAAGAGACCATAACTTTAAGGCCTCTAATTTATTTTATTTTCTTGAACTCATACTAATCTTTATTGCGCGTATTCTTCTTAACCATTTATCTTCTTACGTTAATCCATGATTATCTTCGCCATGATTGAAATCGCGACTCTATTGCATGTTTTCACTAAACGTCATTCCTTGTAGCCTCTCACCCCCCTACTAATTCTTAATTTCGAGGACGAAATTCTTTTAAGTTGGGTAGAATGTAAAACCCCTAAATTTCTACTATTTCTTTTTTTTTATTATTAATTATTTGTACTGATTTAAAATTTTTGTATTGTACGTCACGTAATCGTATTTTACGTCGCGCACGAACTTTTATTTCTGCTCGACGAGTGCGAATATGTGCGAACGTACATATTTTTAAAAAAAAAACATTATTTTTATTATTTTTATAGTTTCAAAGAAATGTAGATAATAATTATTACTAGATATTAATTTCAAGTTTAAGATTTTAATTATGAAAACCTTTTCGTTTTTAGCAGTTATTAATAATAAAAAATTTTGTGCAAAAAAATATTTATTTCATAAATATTTATTTATTTTAAATAATAATGTATTTTCGAAATTATTTAATATTAATATTTTATTATTCAAAAAGATTTATTATTCAAAAAGATTTATTATTTTCGAAATTAATTATTATAGTATTTTTGGAAAACATATTTTTGAAATAATTGTGTCAATTTAAATTTGATTTGATTCCATGGAAACATTTAAATATATTAAGCTAATATCTATATTTGGAATTTTATTAATTGATTTGATTTAAATTAGATTTAGATTTGAATCTGGATTTAGATTTGGATTTGATTGCCTTTAAATTAAATTAGAAATTATCTAATTTGGGTTTTAAATTCTCCTAATCCTATCCAAAGTGGGAATTCCCACATCCTATAAATATAGGCAGGCACTCCTCCACATTATTCATCCACAAATTCCTCCACACAAATATTTTCCACCACAAGTGCAGTGCCTCGTGTCCGTGTTCCTATGTTCATAATTCTTATTCCAATTTATTTACAATTACATTATTTTGTTCCCGTGTCGGACACACCCCGACACCAAATCCTAACCCTATCCCTAGCCCGATCTATCCCGACCCCGGTCGTTCCCGTCACCACCACTTGTTGTCCGACCCCCGCTACCACAATTCCCCGGCCACCTTGCCCTGACCTTCCGTCATCCCCGGCAGCCACCAGCACCCAACCGAAGCCCCAAACCACTCCGACAACACCATCACCTATGACCCAGTTAACGGCAGCCCCGCCACCACCAACAGTAACATCATCACCACCGTACCCAACTCCTCTCCCCGACGTCACGACCACCGCCACCACATCACGCCGCCAGCCTCCGTCTCCGCCACAATTCACCACCATACTCCTCCTCGACACCACCCGCTGCCACCATCATCACCACGCCACCAGACAATAAAATCCAGAAATAGAAACCAAACACCAAACCAACAAGAGAAGGTCTCACCTTGCCGACGCCCGCCGTGGCCGCGCACCACCGGAAACCGCCGAACCCAGCAACGCCACTGCCTCGCCGTCCCTCTCCTAACCCTCGCGCGCCGAGCACAGCCCGATCGCCGCCCTACTCCGACCTCCACCGTCCGCCTGAGCGCGCCTCCACTCGTCCACCGCCTCCCGCTCTCCCGACCTTCTCCCGCCACGCCGCGTGGCCGCCGCCGAAAACCCTAGCCCAGCCAAGCCCTCCGCCTCCGCGCCGCCCGGAGCCACCCGTGTCCGCCGCCCCTGTCGCCCTTTCTCCACAGCGCCACTGGCCGCCCCGAGCGTCCTCTCGAGCTCCGCCGCCGCGTGCTCGAGCTCCGTCGTCCCTTTCCTCCTTCCTTTTTCGACCGTCCCAAGAGCTCCCCTCCCGATCCAGTTCTCTCTTCCCCCCTCGTTTCCTCAACTCTCTCTCTCCTCTCACTTATGTCCCCTCTCTTTTAGTTGTTATATTTTTTATTTTTTTATTATTTTGATCGACTTTTACGAAGAATGGGGAAACAGCACATGGTGCTGTTACCTCTGCATCTCGTAATTTTTACTTAATATTATTATTATCAATATTTATTATTATCTTCTGATTACAGTGTATTAGTTAAACTAAGTTAATTCCATTGTTATTATTATTATTATTATTATTATTATTATTATTATTATTATTATTATTATTAATAAATATTATTATTACTGTTAATATTATTTTTATTCTTTATATGTACAAAATATGTGGTTTAGTTATAAGTTCTATATTACTATTATCATCATGAATATTTTTGCAGCTAACTAGGATTTTTGATTAATATTGGTCATTATGAATTTTGTGAATTTTAGTATTACTATAGTATTTTGATATTCTATATATATTATCATTATATTATTTTGTAAATTAATTTATGACTCTTTAGTAAAATAGTACTATGACAAAAATATAGGTTTACAAATACGGATTTTTAGCCTTAGATAATATTCTAGAACTATTTTGTTTCATTAAATTTATTATTATTATTTTATAGGTTCCATACTAAAATTCTATTATTACGAACTTGGAGTTTTTGCCTATAAACGATTTTCTTGAATTTAAGTATTTTGCTATAATTATTTTTAGTTATTAAGTATTATAAACAATTTCCTAAAATCATATATTATTTATTTCAAAATTCTTCGATTATCTCTCTCTTCCGCGATTAGTCCTAATCACAAACCCTTGTCAATTCAAGCCCACCTTATGTCCACCCTAACTAAGTTGACCCTTCTGGACCCAATGGAACCGACCGTGTCACTATCCGAGGTCCCCTTGTACAGTTGTTGTACCAAAGTCGCAGATCGTGCCACCGTGATCATCGCAGCACACCGGACGCAATACCAGGCAAGACACCTTGCCATTAGCTGTTTAATTATTGTAGCTCATATTTCATGCATGTCTATTATTTTCTTTATAAATTGTGATACATGGCATAACTGTTCATTTATATTTCCTGCTGTGTATTATTTTTCTTACAAATTAAACCTAGATTTAAGGGACTACCTTGTGTGTCGCATTCATTGGCCTTGACACGTTGTAAATACGAAGTTGTGTGTCGCATGTAGAACACGGAAGTGCGTGATTGGCTGGCCACCAGTACGTACAAGCCGTGCGATAGGAATAACCGCTAATAGAGGTTGCATGCTAGTTTGACTTAGCGGTTATAGTGGTTTGTGTTGTGGATACAACACAGTAGGCATTGGGCGGGGAGGACAATTCCTTAGCGTATGGGCTTCGATGCACTTCCCTTATGACCCGGACTCTCCGCTGGAGATACGGGGTTGATGAACCAAGATTACTGACGGCCACTGACGATTCTGCGGAACGTCATGCTCTTCCTGCTGGGGCCTCTGGTGCCCAAAGGGGGACTACGCCGATCCTATTCAGCCAGGGCCCATGCGTAGGAAGGATTGTTCTTAACTACATATCACATAGAACGGTAGGCTACCCTATCCGTTAGGTACGAGTACTTTTGGTTTGGGTACTTGTATCTGACCGCGACTTGGAACAATAACTTGTCGCGGATTAGTTCGTCACATCTTGTCCTTGTTTGGTTGTAGGTGTGACTTACTACTTCGATGAGAAGGTATTGAACCTTGTTGGGGTCCGGATACCATATCGGATTCTTAGCATGGAAAGATACGTCGTCGTGAATTAGTTTACCATCTCCTGTCCTTGTTTGGTTGGGGGGATGGTACGCTCGTTCAGTAGGTGCGTATTGGAACATGTTATAAATTCGATTTACTTATTTATTGAGCAATATTTATTCAGTTTATATGGCATGCTATGATGTGTCTTGTTACGTCCCTCTGAGGACCTGGTTGTCTTGCCAGGTGTGTGCTATTGTCTTTCGCAGGTGCTTTAGCTCTAGCCGTGTTCATTGCTATTTCTCGAGGATGATTGCATTTGGATCGTCTTCGCTTCGCTCGCCACTCATTTCATTTTCTATGTACTTTTCTTTATTTTGTTGGTAGTGGATTTGTCTCCGCCCAACATATTGTATCAAGACAAATTTATTCTCATTATATGATCTTTTATTCATTTATTTTGTGTGGATGAGATTAGTATTGGATCTACTGCATTTTACAGCTTATGTATTTATACGAGGCTTCCATATATTGGAGTATACTTCGTATGAATACAGCTGGCATGTCTATGTTCCTAGTCCTACGTATTTTGGGACTGGGGCGTTACAGGTCGTACGCCACTTGGCCTAGCACCACTTGCCACGTGCCACCCCGCGCTCATCGCCGAGCGCCACCTAGCGCCGTGCTCTTCGGTCGTGCACCACTTGGCCTAGCGCTACTTGCCGCCTGCTACCCCGTGCTTCTCGTTGAGCGCCACCTAGCGCCACACGCCATTCTCGTTGCGTGCGCCAATTATCGTGTGCCTAATAACCAGTGTATCTCCATGCTTATTCTCTAGTAACATTTTGTTATATGCATGTACCCTGTACTTGGCCTATCTTGTAATGACCCGACTTGACTACTATCCACCATGGAACTAGTAACTTGAGCATGACAGTACTTGACTGTAACCAGAACCTGACCTGAACAGGCAATACGATCCCGACTTGATAACTTGTCAATAATACGCCAGATAAAACTTGAGCTTGATGAGATTTGAATTGATTAGTGACTTGACTTGAACATGATAACATGAACCCGTCTTGTATAATCTTGATAGTGGCCCATCGTGGCACACTCTTGACAAGTACTCTTGACATGACCTGTAAACCTGACATAACATGTATAATCTTGATTTGCTATTACGACAGTTATTCCTGTCTTGCTAGTGGAACTCTTGAGACTCCGTGGTTGATTATGCTTGTACAAGCTACTTGTCTCATCTTGCATCATGTCTAGGACATAGATTCCTGGTTACCACGGTCAGGGATTCATCATGAATCTGACTAGGTTAATGACTAGATTGATCAAGTAGTTCATATAGAGAGATTTTCCAGTTACAGGTGATCCCGTTATCCCGGCCACACCTGTGGACTTGTAGCCTGCCGACGAGTAGGACACATTTCCAGCACACTGTCATGTGTTGCACTTCTTAAATCATGAGTACTAAAGTACACCAATAATCCACTACCAGAATAAGTCATATTAGCGACGCCAAAACACGTCTCTAATATGAGAAAAAGCGTCGCTAATCGTATTTACCGACATTTTTAGCGATATTTTCCTGTGGTCGCAGAAAGCCATGTCGCTGACAGGAAAAACGTCGATAATCACTTATGATATCTATACAGACATTATATTCATGAGAAAAGTTCATTTATGATAAATACAGGAAAAAATGATAAACCAAAACACTTACTTTGTACCGTCAGCCCAGATCTCCGTCCTCGTCTCCTCCGGAGGTGCGCATGCATCATCTGCCTGATACTGGTCGGTCGTCGGCTCAGCCTCCTCCATCTGCTCATCTGTCTCCATCGTCGTATCAGCCGGAGGAACGCTAGACGACGGAGCAGTCTCAGGCCTGGAACTACTCGTCCCAGGAGATATGCCACGTAGCGTCAGGACAGGTGGAGGTACAGTCCGATACACAGGAGTACTGGGCGACGAGGATCCAAAGCCGGTACCAGTAGGAGGTACCGAAGGAGTACCCTATCTTCTGCCAGTACCAGTACCCTGTGCCCCATGTCAGGACATGCAGAACGATCCGCGACGACCTGTCATACCTGATAACAACATATGATGAAATACAACAAATAATAGTACATTAGAAATATGAAAGTACAACAACGACAAGATAATAACCAAGACAACATATGATGATACATTTTACAAGAAACATTTAAGTCCATATAGTATATTCTAGAAGAAACATCTAAGTTCAGATAGTACATTCTACAAGAAATATCTAAGTGCAGATAGTATATTCTAAAAGAAACATCTAAAAAATGAAAGTACATCTCTCTCAATCATCTTCAGAATATTCATCTTGTTCGTCTTCCTCAACCTCATCTTCCTCTTCCTCTTCCTCTTCCTCTTCCTCCTCCTCCTCATCTTCAGTTTCATCTTTGCCTTCGTCGGCTTCGTCTTCCTCTTTGAATAATTCTACATCTTCTACATTAGTCGTGTAATGCGTAACTTCCGTGGAGTCTACATCAACAATATTGGTTACAAGAGTGTAGAAGCATGGAAAAGAATAAAGAAAGAGCAATGCGGCCAGAGAGCCCCCTGCGGCTCAGATAGTTCATGCGGCTCAAGTATCCATGCGGCTCGAGCGTCTATGCGGCTCAAACAAGTTCCATGCGGCTCAAAGAGGAGCCACGTGGCCTGCAAACAGCTCTCTCGCTTGTCCTTTACTGCATTAAATGCCTTGACGGCTGACAGCTCTTGCAAGGTGACAGTTCTGACATAAAGATATTATTATGACTCCTTCATAATGACGGACTCCTAGGGAAGCGAAGAAAATCTCTGACACGATCCCCCGAGATTCAGAAACTGTCATGCGGCCTTGACACGTGGACAGTCGTATGCGGCCCAAGCGGAGACTCCCCCATGCGGCCCAAGTGGAGACTCCCCCCATGCTGCTCACGAAGATTAGCCCCATGCGGCTCACGAAGACTAGCCTCATCGGCTCACGAAGACTAGCCCCATACGGCTCATAAAGACTAGTCCCATGCGGCTCACGAAGACCAGCCCCATGCGGCTCGTGAGGACTATCTCCATGCGGTTCACTCATGCGGTCATCCACACTCATGCGGCTCAAATCATTACCATGCGGTCTAAATGTTCAGGGGGGCCACTCTTAGGCAACCTTGACACGTGGCCAGCCTTATGCGGCCCAATAAGGAGCAACTTTCCTGCGGCTCAGATTTCTGCCGTTATGACACGTGGCATCAGATTGATCGAAATCCATCAACAAATCCTAATGAAATATTGGGATCAAATCAGATCATTTGGAAATAAGCCAATTAAAGACACGTGTCGAGGAATCCGAGGTTGGCATGACAAATCAGGAGGATTTATGTCAATCAGCATTAATTATCCACAAAAGATTTGATGCAATCACATTTATTGTTCAAATCTCGATGAACGGCCCAGATCCAATGATCATTAGCCGCCGACTTTCAAGAATAGGCAATCATTGTAAACCCTAATGAGGCCCCCCCACTCTTATAAATAGCAGGGTGCCATTCCCTTGCGAAGACATACATACACACAGAGACATATAGAGAGAGACATACATAGAGACATACACAGAGACATACACAGAGACAGAGAGAGACATAGAGAGCCAGAGAACCTGAAGAGAGAGCATTTCTTCATCAACGCCCAACAGTTCTTCTACAGAGCCAAGGCTGCACCCAATCGTCCAAGGAGTAAGGCAGAGCTGCCGTCGCTTTCCCGAGCCTCTACCATCATCCCCCAGAATCTAAAATAAACAATTGTACTTAGATTGTTGTACCTAGGTTTTTGTTCCTAGGCTTTCTTTGTACAAGCGAGTTTGTATTGTGAAGTAAAAGTCCAGTCCTCCGATAATTGTTCTGTTCTTTTATATTTCATGACAAACACGATGGCGACTCTGCTGGGGACAAACTTCTCCAGGGCTGAGGAGTTGGTGACGCAATCGAATGCAGCCAAACTTGGCTCCACGCAACAGAAGATGGTCGTCCGCTTCGACCAACAGGCATTTGAAGAAATGCTCTCTGAAGGTTGTGCTGGCCCGGTCCAGAAGTGAACCCACACAAAGAAAGCTCACTGCGAGTGGAGGCCAAAATCATTTGCTCCTCCACAAGCTCTGGACGGGGTACTCTCTGCTACCCAAGACGGCGAAGGCAATTCTCATACGGCTCCACTTCGAGCCGTAGAGGACTCTGTTGTCCCCAAGTCCGGCAGAGGAAAGCACTACGATGCTGGACTTGCAGGGACAAAGAGTGATTCTACGCGCCCCAAGAAGAAGCTGAACGCTCATATGGCCAAGTCTGCCAATCGCATGCGGGATACTCATGCGGCTGAGTCTGCCAGCCGCATGAAGAAGGTCTATGTGGCCAGATCATCCAGCCGCATGAAGAAAACTCATGCGGTCGAGACTCCCAGCCGCATGAAGAAAGCCTATGCGGCTACGCCTGCCAGCCGCATGAAAATTATTGATGACAGCCGCATGACGCCTATTCCACGTGGCTCTGTCTTCGACCGCCTCTCCTATGGTCCTGATCTACTGTGCTCTCAAGAATATATGTCTGACTCTCTCCAGCATCACCTAGACTCTTCCTACTATGTGCCCTTACGCACTAGAGCAAAGAAGTCTAGGGCAGCGCGAGCTTGGCAAGCTCGGTCCGCTGATCCGGTCTCTGACCATCCGAGCGTCCCACATACTGTTATACGGGCCTCAGATGGAAAGTTGTACAGAACCACTCGAGTCCAGCCCCCGGCGGCAAACGGACAGAGAGGTCCACAAAAGTCTTCCAAAATCCAGGAAACAAACACGGTCGATCCAGACCCATCTGACTTGCGTGAGGCCATCCTCCACAAACGCAAGGAAAGAGAAGATGCATCGGGGTGCAAAGAGTCCTCCCACGGACGTCACTGCACCCAAGTCATCGTCAAATGCTGCTGCAATAACGCGACGGTACGAGAAGACCGGCGGTCCATCTTTCAAAGAATGTAACAGCCGTCTTCAGAAGACGAGGCACTTCCCGTCGTCTCCTGTAACTCTGCTCAGAAAGTCCTCGCCGATGGGAGAGGGAAGAAGACAAATGTTCCCAGCCCAAAGATTTCAACCAGTATGACTAAAAGACCGTCGTCTAAGTGGGTGCCCACCACCGGAGTTTTCCAAGGTACTCGTACTAAGACGAAATATGCTACAGTGGGAGATTCGTCGTCCACACCACTGGAAGTTGCTGGGACAGGAGGTAGCACTCCTCCGAACCTCCACGACAATCCGATGTTCCAAGAAGACGAGCCGGGGGAAACAACTCTCCCATCAGATACAGCAAACCCCGACGTCCCCGAGGATGTCCATAACTCCCAAGATGAGGCAAACTCGGAGACTGGGGGTACTGTTCCTTCTGAGTCCGAACCAGAGGAGGACATTTCCACATACCCCGATGACTTCTCACTACAGGGGTACGATTCGGAGAGCGTTTCCTCCACCGTTCCGTCCATCTCTCCTCATGTAAAGACGGTGTTCATGACGGACAGCAGCCAAGGTGGTCCCAGTGATCGCCAATGCATCGACACTCTGGAGGCCATACTGCTTGCCTTGGTCAAGTCTGTGGACGAGATCAAAGCGGCCCTTCCAACTCTCCAAGGAGGGACGCCTGGCCAAACAAGTGCGGGTCCCGCGGTCAATACGGACTCGAACTCAGCGGCACCGAATCCGGACAACAATCCTTCTGAAGTAACGGCCCCCACCGCCGTGGATGAGGCCCGGGAAGCGAGAAAAGAGGTCCAGGAGCTCCGAGCCATGTTCCACGCTCGAGAAAACTCTCAAGACCTCATAATACGGAAACCATACCCTGCTGCATGGAGGGATGTCCCCTTCCCGCCAAGATATAAGCCGTTCAATATCAATCCTTATGATGGCAAGACCTCTGCAAGTCGGTACATCACTTACTTCGAGGTCACCACCGACCATCTGCCCCATGACGATGCCATCCTCACACGATTATTCATTGGGGCATTAGAAGGAGTCGTCTTGGGCTGGTATCGCAACCTGCCAGATAACTGCATCCACTCCTTCGCCGGCTTCAACCGCATGTTCTTGGAGAGATTCTACGAAGTAGGGCAGGACATCACCATGTCCACCCTCATGGACGTCATCCAAGGGGAGAAAGAGCTGACAAGGAACTATATTGAGCGGTTCCGCCAAACCGCCATGAAGTTGCCCTTTGGAAACTCGGATTCCTCCTTAATGAAATTTGCCAAAAGAGACTGCTTCCAACAATCAGTCTCTGGATGGGCGAAAGTCAATTCAAGGACTGGAAAACGTTTATCATTAGTGCCACAAGCGCCGAAGAACGACTGAAGAAGGCTCGCCAACTGGAATTGCATATCTCAGAAGGAGAAGACAAGGGCAGACGTCCCAACACCAACACCAACAATGGGGGTAGCTCCTCCAACAATCGGGACAACAAGAGCAAGCAGGCTATGGTGGCCGACACAGCCTAGAAACTTGAGTCAAAATCGGCAGACAAACAATGGCCGCAAATTACTTACTCCTTCGAAACTGGTCACGTCAAGCCCATCTTGGACATGCTCATACAAGGAGACAGAATTCAGCTTCCTCCACCAAGACGGGAACCGCGGCCGGCAGAAATGGAGAACCCAAAGTACTGCAATTACCACCGCTACGTCCACCATGCTACACACGACTGCTACCAGCTAAAACGGTACATCCAAAATCTCATCGATTCGAACGCTCTGGCCATCGATTTCGAAGAGGTAACAGTGGCGGCCAATATGGTGTCAGTACAATTCGGCAGCTTCCCTCCGACGGAAACTCAAGACGGTGTGGTCCCCATCCCTCTGGCAACAATGGAGATTGCTAATCTTCCATCTCCCCGAGATCAGGCTTCTGGTCTAGTTCCCCTCTCCACATCACGAGGGGAGGTCGTGGAGGTCCATCCAGACTTGGTATCAGAAGTGACTCAGCCCACACCATCCTCCATCGACAAGAAAAAGAGTGGAAAAGTCAGGTCCTGCCGCACAATCTCGGCAGATATCGAAGAAGTTGCAGCCGTCGTCACGCGGTCTGGGGTACAATCCCAACCCGTGGATGACAACTCGGCTGAAGATCATCAGCCCGCTACAACCGACGCTCCGGGACCGGCTCAGCCTCCGACGACCGACAAGCCTAGGCCGAAGGAGACTCGCTTTGACAAATCCCTCCGAAAAGAGGCACCGCAGGGGCTGGAAAAGCCCTACAACTTCGACATCTTGGCACAATTGGCCAACACACCGGCCAAACTGTCATTATACGAGCTTCTGAGGCTCTCAAAGGACGTTCGCGCGGCTTTGAGCGATGCACTCCAAAATGCCAACGCGTACCTGGCTCAGGTCAACCTCACGGTAGAGAACCCGTCTGCAGATCTCCAAGCCAACGCTTGCACGGGAGTGATGCCCAATATTGTCTTCACTCTGCAGGATATGCTCATCAAAACCAACCTGCACGATCGTCCGTTATATTACACTGGATACATCGACGACGTAAAGGTGGATCGGATGCATATTGACCCTGGCTCTTCCATAAGCATCATTTCGAAGGGTCTGTTACATCATCTCTGTATCCCTATGCATCGCCTGACGCCTATAAGTACCGCCATCAGCGATTTCAATTCAGGCAGGAGCTACCCAATTGGAAAGATTCGTCTGAAGTGTCAGATTGGCGATCTCCAATCAGAAGTCACCTGCTACGTCATAGATGCAGACACTTCTTACAACATCCTCTTGGAGTGCCCTTGGATACACGATTATATGATCGTGCCTTCCACGCTGCACCAATGCTTCAAGTATGTCGACAAACACGGCTTCGTGAGGACAGAATTTGCTGATATCGATCCCTTCAAAGGGGTCGAATCCTACTACTCAGACTCCTGCCTGTACGAAAAGTCGAAGAGGCACCTTGGTGAAGGAGATGTGCAAGCTCGTACCGAGACGGCCACAGGATCAGAAGAACCTCTAACGATCCACCTCCAAGCTCGCAAACCTGGCAAGTCCGCTCCCCTTACAGCCACTCTGCGTAAATACGCAATCAGCCTCTCGGCACAAGAAGAGCAAATGATAATCCGGCTGCCAAGGTCCGGCCAAGTGCCAAGATCCACAACGGAGCCATTGAAAATCAGGCTGCCAAGAGTCAGCCAGCCACAAATGGAGAAGCTCAATCCCTCCGACAAGCCAATGACGATACGTCTTCCTAAGAAGAGTTGTCACCCCGATGCAAGGTCTGGCACTTCTAGCGAACCAGCCACTCCCCGCCCAGCATCGAGTACCAAACTGGGGGTCGCTAGTCTGCCAATAACTCCATGTTCTGCTCCACCAGCTGAACCTCTGACGATCAAACTGCCCAGGTCGTCCTCTCAGTCTTCGTTTATACAGGGGGTGGCCGAAGAAGAACCGGAGCTAGCCAAGTATGTGGCTGCCCACACTGATGTTCCCTCCGTAGATGATATAATCCCGCTAGAAAAGATACCTTACTTCATCAATAAAGGGCTATCTTTGAACTACCTCGAGCTTAATAAGCTTTGTACAATGTATGCTATGGAACACGGTATAGGCACTCACCTATACACACAGGTGACAAATGTGTACACCACAATCCAGCTTACTCCAGTGGAAGACGCTTACCGCATAATCGAGGGAGGGGACCATCCAATCATCTTCGGCCGGAAGGACGATCCGCAGCCCTTCACCGTAGAAGAAGTCGACCTTGAATCAGATGCCGGGAGACTGCCTCTGTATCTTTATAGCCCCCAATCCAAATATCTCATGCAAAAATAGGGGTATGATCTGGAGACTACGCCAGGCTTGAACTACGGCACCGGGCGACGATTACCCTTGAAGCCACCAGTCCCAGCTGGCAAACCACGGGACTACTATAGCAAGACTCGATGTGGATTAGGGTATGCTATACCCACGATGACCCCTGAGAGTTCAGATGAAGAATGTGACTGGCATTCACATTCAACCGGGTCACCAACTTCTGACTCGGATACCAGCATCGGAGACATATTCAGGCAAGTTCTGTCAGTCAACATGGCATTCGCCGACGTGTATGAAGAAGATAAAGACATTCCAAAAATCCTCGAGCTAGAGCCATGGGCCCAATAGTTGGATGCACAATAGAAAATGTAACGCCCCAGTCCCAAAATACGTAGGACTAGGAACGTAGACATGCCAGCTGTATTCCTACGAAGTATACTCCAATATATGGAAATCCTCGTATAAATACATAAGCTGTAAATGCAGTAGAACCATACTAATCTCATCCACAAAAATATATGAATAAATGATATCATATAATCAACCATGAAATTTTCATTTGGTACATGTAGTTGGGCGGAGACAAATCCACTACCAATGATGAAAAGAAATATATAACAAAAGAAAGATTTTAGCGAGCGAAGCGAAGACGATCCAAGTGCAATCATCCTCGTAGAGAAGCAATGATCACGGCGAGAGCTAGAACACCTGCGACAAATAATAGCACACACCTGGCAAGACAACCAGGTCCTCAGAGGGACGTAACAAGACACATAATATCATGCCATTAACTGAATAAATAAAGCTCAACAGAAACTACACAAATAAAGGTTCTTAACCATTCTATGTGAATATGCATTTGAAGACAACGTTCCACACAAGGGCTCCCGAAGCTAGAAACACGGCACGTTAGCGTTTCAACCAAGTCACTAGTGGCGTCTAGAGAAAAATAAATGTACGGCCCATTAGCACTCGAACGAGAACTAAGGGGCGTCTAGAGAAAAATAAATGCACGGCCACTAGCTTCTTGGGTGAGTCACTAACGGCAGCTAGAGGAAAGTAAATGCACGGCACATTTGTGTTTCAACCGAGGCACTAGTGGCATCTAGAGAAAAGTAAATAAATGCACGTCCACTAGTCTCTCGACTGAGTCACAAATGGCATCTAGAGAAAAGTAAAGGTGTGAAAGCCCCTGCGCCTAATAACTGTCTCCACCCTCCCTATGCACTACTCGTGCTGAATCCACACCACGATATTTCTAATAACCGCTAAGTCTTCTAGACAACTATAACTATTTAGCAGTTATTGCCTAACGCACGGCATGTGCGCACCGATGGCCAGTCGATACGTACGTCCGAGATCTATATGAGACTCGTGACTCGTGATACACAAGTGTCAGGCCAATGAATGCGACACAAACAAAGGTGGTCCCTTAACTCTAAGCCATATGCAACTAAAATATAATAATTTGCAAGTACAATTTATATATTCTAGAATAAGTAAAAAAACATACATGATATTGAGCAAGAAATTAAACAGTAAAGGTAAGGTGTCTTGCCTAGTGTTACGCCTGGTGTGGTGCCGAGTGCGGTGCAATAATCCTGCAAGTTTCGATTGTCCAATAGCCAAAGTTGATGGGTAAGCGTCCGAAATTTACGAGAAAAAGAAATGCACGATTAGTCGTGATCAAGGGGATAATTGAGGAGAATCTGTGGAGATAGATACATATACTAATTTTTAGAAAATATTTTTATAATACTTTCACGTAAATACTTGAACATATTTAATATATACAATTTGAAAATATCTTTTTATTAGTCGAAGTAATATTAAATATCTATTTGAAAATAATCTATATACCTCACAAGTTTAGGAAACCACGTTTTTATTAGTCAATTCTACGTTTAGATGAATACTTGAAAAATCAAAATTTGTTTTTAGGCTAAACTCACCTTTAAAATATATATAATATATACCTTGTAGAAAAGTAACTTTTTGTTAGTCAAAATAAAATATAGGAAAAATAATTTAGGCCATTGAGTGTTTGTCAAAATAATGTTGAAAAAAATATATATTAATTTAGAATAATTCACTAATAGTTATAATAATAAAATCATAAACAAAAGTATTTCAAATTAATACCAATGATTTATTAATAACAATAATAATAATAAACTTAATAATAATAATGGTAAATATAAAAACTTAATACTAATAATGGTAATAATATAAGAATAATAATAATAATAAGATTAATAATAACTCTAATAATGATAATGATAATAATAATAATAATAATAATACAACTTAAATATGGTAATTAATAATAGCAACTACTAATAATAACAGTATGTAACATAATAATAGTAATAATAATAACAAATAATAATAAGTGATAAAAATAATATACCAAAAAGAACCCATTCACTCTTCTCTATTTCGTAGATACTGAGAATGAGAGAGAGAGAGAGAGAGATGAGAAAAGAATAGGGATCAAAAGAGGAGGGTTGAAGAGAAGGAGAGCAGAGGGTTACCGGAGGGGTTCTCGCCGGCGGGAGAGTGACACGGCGGTCGGCGCTGTCACGCGAGGGAGGAGGTGGCGCGGTGGACTAGGGCGCGCCTGGCGCTCGTCGGCGCGCGCGGATTTCGAT
Organism: Iris pallida; assembly: GCA_029216955.1. Lineage (NCBI taxonomy): Eukaryota > Viridiplantae > Streptophyta > Magnoliopsida > Asparagales > Iridaceae > Iris > Iris pallida. Next base: position 42,622,657 of record JANAVB010014796.1, read on the forward strand.
GGCACGCGACCTCGCCGGAGTCCGGGGCGGCGAGAGGGGTCCACGCGCGGAGGATCTGGAGAACGGCGGTCGGCGGAAGGAGATGGGAGCGGCGGCGTGTTTGGGGGTTTCGGTTAGCGATCCCGATAGTCGCGGCATCGTGGCGACGAGCTCACCGGCTCGTCAAGGCTGGTGATGGTGGCCGTGACCCTATATCGCCGGGCTAGGGGTTGGTGTAGCCAGTGCGCTGGTCGCACAGCTCGCGTAGGAGCAGATGGGGCGGCCACGTGCCGGCGCCGTCAGCTGAGTCGTCGGCACTGCGCAGAGGGATGCGCACGCACGGGACGCGCTCACGGCTGGCGGAGGAAGGCTGGGTTATGGAAGCTCGGTACAGCGGAGGTGAGTTTGCTGGTTGTCTTTGTTTTTGTTGTTGTGTTTGATTCTTGGTTCTTTTTGGTGGTGGTGGTTGTCGGGGAGTTGATGGCGGTGGTATTGGCGGGGGTGAGGGTCAGAAGGCTGTGGAGTTAGGTAGCTGGCGTGGGGGAGTCGGGGTGGTTGACAGGGACGGAAGGGAACAGAGGTGGTGGTGGTATTGTTATGCTGGGCCGGGGCAAGAGGTAGAGACCGGAGTGCCGGTGGTGGTGGCTGGACGATTGATGTGGTGGTAGGAAGTCGGTGGTCGGCCGGGAGGCCTAGGAGGATGGCTGGAAACATGGTGGCGAATTTTAGGGTTTAGGATTGGGTGGTCGGTCTATGTGACGCGGATGGCGTCGAGGTCCGGTTTGTCGGGTGGGACAAAATATTGTATCTGTAAAGTAATCAGTGGATGGAAGAGAGACACGGACACGATGCACACTTTGGTTGTGGAATATTTATTTGTGGAGTAATTGTGGAGGAGTACCTGCCTATATATATAGGATGTGGGAATTCCCAATTAGATATGGACTAGGATAATTAAAACCCAATTTAGATAATTCCACCTATTTAATTAAAATCAATCAAATCATATCAAATCCAATCCAAATAAGAATCCAATTTAAATCTAATTAGATCCTCTTAGTTTAAAATCAAATCAATAAATTAAATTTCCATTATTTAACTATTTAAATAAATACATAGATTCAAATCAAGATTTAAATTGTCACAATGTCTTCCAAAATATTTTTCAAAAGTACCTATAATAATAATTTCGAAAATCATAAATATTTTTTAAATACCTTTTTAAATAATAAAATATTAATATTAATAAATCTAGAAAATTATATTTTTATTTAAAATAGACCAATAAATAATTATGAAATATATGCATGCAAAAATATTCTTTACGTAATTATGCCTTTCTAGTATACAAAAATATTATTTTATTATTTAATAGCTTTTTAGAAACAAAAGGCCTTTTTTTTATAGCAAGAATAATAATTATATAATTTTGAAAGTGTATATTAAAATAGAAAAGAAAAATATTTTTATAAAATATGTACGCTCGCACATATTCGTACTCGTCGAGCAAACGAAAATTTCGCATACGACGTACAATACGACTACGTGACATACAGTACAAAAATTTTAAATCAGTACCAAAATTGATATAATAAAAATATAGTAGAAATTTAGGGGTTTTACATCCTACCCAACTTAAAAGAATTTCGTCCTCGAAATTAGGAATTAGTAGGGGTGAGAGGCTACAAGGAATGACTAGTGAAAACATGCAATAGAGTCGCGATTTCAATCATGGCGAAGATAATCATGGATTAACGTAAGAAGATAAATGGTTAAGAAGAATACGCGCAATAAAGATTAGTATGGGTTCAAGAAAATAAAATAAATTAGAGGCCTTAAAGTTATGGTCTCTTGAGGGCACGATTTTAGAGAACGAATTAGATTTCACTTCTATATTAAGTGAGTTGGAAGGTCATGATAGGGTCGAGAAAGGACGAGTAGCAACATAGAGTGATAATGGTCATTATCGATAGAAAGGCTAGAGGAGATCCTAGTATAACGCGTTCGTCCTTCTAGAATAGGTGAAGGCGAAAGCATTAAGGGGTTCAAAAGACGATCTTATCGAATACGAATACGTGACTCAAAGACGATTGAATAATTTCAAAGGAATTGTCAAGGCAGTCGTGGATCGGATTTTAGAGGAAAAGTTTTAGCTATGTCCCCATCCACGTAGAATAATAAACAAAAGCGAACCAAAGTGTACTTGGTTGATCAGACCATTGTGCACCGGTTCTGATGAGACAACATGTTAGTGGGAGCTCTTCCAATAACATATGTCTTGATCAAGCTTGAAAAAAGATAAGCTTGCAAAGACTAGGCTACATTAGCATCATTAGTTTAGATAGTAAAAATATAGGCACGATGGTAGATGAATAAAATCAATATGAATAGTCTAAGAGTCATAAGGATCTAAGCATTGTTTATTCCTATACCATCATTCTATGGTTTTATTGTCCAAGGTTTGGTTGACCAAAAGGGTTAAATTTCTCTAGTCTCTATGGTCTAGATAATACCATTTGTATTCCCTTAATGGTCAAGGGTGTGTCAAGTTGTGGGGTATTCTACCCAACTTCAAAGAATTAAGCTAAGGGTGTTTGGGACATCTAACTAGTAGGGTCAATCTCTAGCAAGCACGAAGGGAAGACAAGATTAGGGATGGAAGGAAGCAATCAAGATGCAATTGATGAGTCAAACTGTAGATTGAAGAAAGTGGTCAAGTATGTGGATGAGATCCTAGACTTCTAATCCTATACGCAGGCTTGCTTGGTACTGTAAAGTAACCAAACAATTTATCTTGACCTGCATGGGCCACCACAAAAACATGTAACGCCCCAGTCCCAAAATACGTAGGACTAGGAACGTAGACATGCCAGCTGTATTCCTACGAAGTATACTCCAATATATGGAAATCCTCGTATAAATACATAAGCTGTAAATGCAGTAGAACCATACTAATCTCATCCACAAAAATATATGAATAAATGATATCATATAATCAACCATGAAATTTTCATTTGGTACATGTAGTTGGGCGGAGACAAATCCACTACAACGATGAAAAGAAATATATAACAAAAGAAAGATTTTAGCGAGCGAAGCGAAGACGATCCAAGTGCAATCATCCTCGTAGAGAAGCAGTGATCACGGCGAGAGCTAGAACACCTGCGACAAATAATAGCACACACCTGGCAAGACAACCAGGTCCTCAGAGGGACGTAACAAGACACATAATATCATGCCATTAACTGAATAAATAAAGCTCAACAGAAACTACACAAATAAAGGTTCTTAACCATTCTATGTGAATATGCATTTGAAGACAACGTTCCACACAAGGGCTCCCGAAGCTAGAAACACGGCACGTTAGCGTTTCAACCAAGTCACTAGTGGCGTCTAGAGAAAAATAAATGCACGGCCCATTAGCACTCGAACGAGAACTAAGGGGCGTCTAGAGAAAAATAAATGCACGGCCACTAGCTTCTTGGGTGAGTCACTAACGGCAGCTAGAGGAAAGTAAATGCACGGCACATTTGTGTTTCAACCGAGGCACTAGTGGCATCTAGAGAAAAGTAAATAAATGCACGTCCACTAGTCTCTCGACTGAGTCACAAATGGCATCTAGAGAAAAGTAAAGGTGTGAAAGCCCCTGCGCCTAATAACTGTCTCCACCCTCCCTATGCACTACTCATGCTGAATCCACACCACGATATTTCTAATAACCGCTAAGTCTTCTAGACAACTATAACTATTTAGCAGTTATTGCCTAACGCACGGCATGTGCGCACCGATGGCCAGTCGATACGTACGTCCGAGATCTATATGAGACTCGTGACTCGTGATACACAAGTGTCAGGCCAATGAATGCGACACAAACAAAGGTGGTCCCTTAACTCTAAGCCATATGCAACTAAAATATAATAATTTGCAAGTACAATTTATATATTCTAGAATAAGTAAAAAAATATGCATGATATTGAGCAAGAAATTAAACAGTAAAGGCAAGGTGTCTTGCCTGGTGTTACGTCTGGTGTGGTGCCGAGTGCGGTGCAATAATCCTGCAAGTTTCGATTGTCCTAGCCAAAGTTGATGGGTAAGCGTCCGAAATTTACGAGAAAAAGAAATGCACGATTAGTCGTGATCAAGGGGATAATTGAGGAGAATCTGTGGAGATAGATACATATACTAATTTTTAGAAAATATTTTTATAATACTTTCACGTAAATACTTGAACATATTTAATATATACAATTTGAAAATATCTTTTTATTAGTCGAAGTAATATTAAATATCTATTTGAAAATAATCTATATACCTCACAAGTTTAGGAAACCACATTTTTATTAGTCAATTCTACGTTTAGATGAATACTTGAAAAATCAAAATTTGTTTTTAGGCTAAACTCACCTTTAAAATATATATAATATATACCTTGTAGAAAAGTAACTTTTTGTTAGTCAAAATAAAATATAGGAAAAATAATTTAGGCCATTGAGTGTTTGTCAAAATAATGTTGAAAAAAAAATATATTAATTTAGAATAATTCACTAATAGTTATAATAATAAAATCATAAACAAAAGTATTTAATACCAATGATTTATTAATAACAATAATAATAATGGTAAATATAAAAACTTAATACTAATAATGGTAATAATATAAGAATAATAATAATAATAATAATAATAAGATTAATAATAACTCTAATAATGATAATGATAATAATAATAATAATAATAATACAACTTAAATATGGTAATTAATAATAGCAACTACTAATAATAACAGTATGTAACATAATAATAGTAATAATAATAACAAATAATAATAAGTGATAAAAATAATATACCAAAAAGAACCCATTCACTCTTCTCTATTTCGTAGATACTGAGAATGAGAGAGAGAGAGAGATGAGAAAAGAATAGGGATCGAAAGAGGAGGGTTGAAGAGAGGGAGAGCAGAGGGTTACCGGAGGGGTTCTCGCCGGCGGGAGAGTGACACGGCGGTCGGCGCTGTCACGCGAGGGAGGAGGTGGCGCGGTGGAGTCGGGCGCGCCTGGCGCTCGTCGGCGCGCGCGGATTTCGATGGCACGCGACCTCGCCGGAGTCCGGGGCGGCGAGAGGGGTCCACGCGCGGAGGATCTGGAGAACGACGGTCGGCGGAGGGAGATGGGAGCGGCGGCGTGTTTGGGGGTTTCGGTTAGCGATCCTGATAGTCGCGGCATCGTGGCGATGAGCTCACCGGCTCGTCAAGGCTGGTGATGGTGGCCGTGACCCTATGTCGCCGGGCTGGGGGTTGGTGTAGCCAGTGCGCTGGTCGCACAGCTCGCGTAGGAGCAGATGGGGCGGCCACGTGCCGGCGCCGTCAGCTGAGTCGTCGGCACTGCGCAGAGGGATGCGCACGCACGGGACGCGCTCACGGCTGGCGGAGGAAGGCTGGGTTATGGAAGCTCGGCACAGCGGAGGTGAGTTTGCTGGTTGTCTTTGTTTTTGTTGTTGTGTTTGATTCTTGGTTCTTTTTGGTGGTGGTGGTTGTCGGGGAGTTGATGGCGGTGGTATTGGCGGGGGTGAGGGTCAGAAGGCTGTGGAGTTGGGTAGCTGGCGTGGGGGAGTCGGGGTGGTTGACAGGGACGGAAGGGAACAGAGGTGGTGGTGGTATTGTTATGCTGGGCCGGGGCAAGAGGTGGAGACCGGAGTGCCGGTGGTGGTGGCTGGACGATTGATGTGGTGGTAGGAAGTCGGTGGTCGGCCGGGAGGCCTAGGAGGATGGCTGGAAACATGGTGGCGAATTTTAGGGTTTAGGATTGGGTGGTCGGTCTATGTGACGCGGATGGCGTCGAGGTCCGGTTTGTCGGGTGGGACAAAATATTGTATCTGTAAAGTAATCAGTGGATGGAAGAGAGACACGGACACGATGCACACTTTGGTTGTGGAATATTTATTTGTGGAGTAATTGTGGAGGAGTACCTGCCTATATATATAGGATGTGGGAATTCCCAATTAGATATGGACTAGGATAATTAAAACCCAATTTAGATAATTCCACCTATTTAATTAAAATCAATCAAATCATATCAAATCCAATCCAAATAAGAATCCAATTTAAATCTAATTAGATCCTCTTAGTTTAAAATCAAATCAATAAATTAAATTTCCATTATTTAACTATTTAAATAAATACATAGATTCAAATCAAGATTTAAATTGTCACAATGTCTTCCAAAATATTTTTCAAAAGTACCTATAATAATAATTTCGAAAATCATAAATATTTTTTAAATACCTTTTTAAATAATAAAATATTAATATTAATAAATCTAGAAAATTATATTTTTATTTAAAATAGACCAATAAATAATTATGAAATATATGCATGCAAAAATATTCTTTACGTAATTATGCCTTTCTAGTATACAAAAATATTATTTTATTATTTAATAACTTTTTAGAAACAAAAGGCCTTTTTTTTATAGCAAGAATAATAATTATATAATTTTGAAAGTGTATATTAAAATAGAAAAGAAAAATATTTTTATAAAATATGTACGCTCGCACATATTCGTACTCGTCGAGCAAACGAAAATTTCGCATACGACGTACAATACGACTACGTGACATACAGTACAAAAATTTTAAATCAGTACCAAAATTGATATAATAAAAATATAGTAGAAATTTAGGGGTTTTACAGGAAAAGCGGTTCGAACAGAGGGAACCTCCTACTGAAGATGTGGTTATACAGGTCGACCTCGGCAGCAAATCTTCTCCAAAGCCAATTTTTGTTCGTAAAAGCCTAACAGACGAAGAGCGAAAATCGCTACTGGAACTTGTCAAATAATACATTGATGTGTTTGCCTGGAGCTATGAAGACATGCCAGGACTAAACCCCGAGGTTGCTCTTCACAAGCTCAACATTCGGCCGGATGCAAAGCCAGTCAAGCAACAACAGCGACGCTTTCGCCCGGGCGTCATGGATGCAATCGAAGCTGAAGTCAACAAACTAATAGCCTGCAGCTTCATTCATGAGGAACAACATCCTGACTGGGTCGCCAACATAGTACCAGACCTCAAGAAGAATGGGAAGATTCGAATCTACATCGACTTCCGCAATCTGAATGAGGCATGTCCCAAGGATGAATTCCCCCTCCCTATCACAGACATCATGATCGATAACACATGCGGCTTCGAACGTATGTCATTCATGGATGGCTTCTCGGGGTACAACCAAATCAAGATGTCTCCTGACGACGAAAAGCATACCTCATTCCGAACACCGATTGGCACATACTGTTACACAGTCATGCCTTTCGGTTTGAAGAATGCCGGCGCCACATATCAAAGAGCCATAAGTATCATCTTCAGTGACCACTTACGCAAGACGGTAGAGTGCTATGTTGATGACATCGCCGTCAAAAGTCACTGTAAGGGAGACCATCTCCAGGATCTGAGGACGGTATTCGACCTGATGCGAGCGCACAATCTGAAAATGAATCCCACGAAGTCCTTCCTGGGCGTATCCAGCGGGAAGTTCTTGGGTTTTATCATCACCGCCCAGGGTTTCCATGTAGACCCTGAGAAGACAAAGGCAATTATGGAGATGGGTCCCCCGAAAAATCTCTGCGAACTCCGAGGCCTTCAAGGGAGGCTAGCTTACATCAGGAGGTTCATTTCTAACCTCTCCGGGCGATGTCGGCCATTCACCCATCTCATGAAGAAAGGCGTCTCGTTCGTATGGGACGAAGAATGTCAGCGGGCCTTCGACAGCATCAAAGAATATTTGTCGAACCCTCCAGTCCTGGTGGCCCCGGTCGCTGGAAAACTATTCCTGCTCTATGTACGCACAATAGAGCATTTCCTTGGCGCTCTGCTGGCATAAAACAATGATGCAGGCCATGAACAAGCCATATATTACCTCAGTCGAATGATGATTAGGCCAGAGCACCGATACACCGCTGTGGAGAAGGAATGCCTCGCCCTGGTGTTCACCATTCAGAAGATGCGGCACTATGTCACTGGACAAACCATACATGTGATCTCACGAGTCAACCCTCTCAGAGTCCTCATGACTAAACCAGGGGCACTCAGCTCTCGCCTCGCTATATGGGCAATATTGTTATCCCCCTATCATATGATCTTCGTCCCACAAAAGGCTGTGAAAGGTCAAGCCCTGGCTGACTTTTTGACAGCCCACCCGGGCTCAGAGTCATCCAGAATATATGAAGAAATCCCAGATGAGATCGCCGACTCGCATGCAACCTCTCACGATAATATATGGCGAATGTTCTTCGACGGTGCTTCAAGAACTGGACCCAAGGGCAACATCGTCGTCGGAGTCGGGGTGGTGCTGGTCTCTCCTACCGGATTGGTGATCAATCGCGCTTACTCTCTTACAGAACCCTGCTCTAACAATGTAGCCAAGTACAACGCTTTGGTCATTGGCCTCCAACTTGCAAGAGAGCTGGGGGTAGAATATCTTGAAGCATACGGCGATTCTCAGTTAATCGTCAATCAGATCCGGGGCTCATACGAAGTCCGCCACGAAGACATGATCCCCTATCACCAAATAGCGATCGACATCATCTCGTCGTTCAAGGGGTTCTTCATCGAACATGTTTCCAGACTCTGAAATATCAAAGTTGATGCCTTAGCAGCCCTGGCCGCTTCCCTAGCAGTGCCAAATCATACTCATCAATCGGTAGACGTGATAGGCCATGAACTGGTCTGTCCCAAGAACAATGTTTAATTTGTGGCGAGTTATTCTGCCCAGACGATTGACGAAGTTCCGAACTGGAGACAACCATTCATTGACTTCGTAGTCTACGACATCCTGCCCGAGAACCCAAAGGAAGCCACTTCCATTAGAAGGCGTTCTCTCAGATTCTTCTACGATACAGAGACGAAGATGCTGTATCGCCGATCCTACGACGGATAATTGCTTCGGTGTCTGTCAAATGCAGAAGCCAAGGAAGCCGTACGAGAAGCTCATGACGGTGTCTGCGGATCCCATCAGCCTGGCCCTAAATTGTAAGACCATCTTCGTCGAATGGGCTACTACTGGCCCACGATGGTAGCAGATACGATAGATTATGCTAGAAAGTGCAAAGCCTGCCAAGTCCACGCGGACTTCATTCACCAGCCATCTGAATTTCTATATCCAACAGTGGCATCCTGGCCATTCGAAGCTTGGGGAATGGATATCATCGGTCCGATTACTCCACCTTCCTCCTGAGGACATCGCTTCATACTCACAATCACAGATTACTTCTCCAAATGGGCGGAAGCTGTCCCGCTTGTAGAAGTAAAGACTTCAAACGTGACCAGCTTCCTTAAGCATCATGTCATCTATCGCTTTAGACTGCCCCGAAGGATCATCCACGATAATGGTCCGCAGTTTACAAGCCACGCCTTCTATCGGTTCTGCGACAAGCACCATATCCAGAATATTGCTTCAACACCATACAATTCAGCAGCGAATGGGTTAGCAGAAGCATTCAACAAAACCATCATCAAGTTACTCAAGAAGTTCGTGTCGTCCAATAAATGCGACTGGAACAAAAAGCTTGGTGAATGCTTATGGGCGTACCGTACCACGGTCCGAACGGCCACAGAGAACACACCGTTCTCCCTGGTGTACGGGAGTGAGGCAGTTCTCCCATTGGAGACTCAAATACCCTCGCTCCGTATCGCGCTCACTTATCAATTGACTGCAAGAGTTAGAGGCCTTAGATGAAAAGTGCCTCCTGGCTTAGCAAAGGATCGAGCTATACCAAGCACGCATCTCTGGAGCCTTCAACAAGAAGGTTAAAATCAGAACATTCCAGGTGGACGATCTCGTTCTGGCAGTCCGGAGGCCGATAGTCATGACTCACAAGACCGCCGGCAAGTTCCAGCCAAAATGGGAAGGGCCATTCATCATTGAGGCTGTATTCTCCAACGGTGCTTACCTCCTCGTAAAACAAAATGGAGACTTGCTCATGTTGCCCGTCAACGGCAAGTTCCTGAAGAAATATTATGTCTAAACGACATTTTCTAGATTATTGAGTCATATACCCGCTGGTGCCGCTGAACTCACTTTCATAATCTCCCAGATGATCGAGTCATGTACCCGCTGGTGCCGCTGAACTCACTTTCACAATCTTCCAGATGATCGAGTCATGTACCCGCTGGTGCCGCTAAACTCACACCTACAACATTCTAGATTATCGAGTCATGTACCCGCTGGTGCCGCTGAACTCACATCCACAATATTCCAGATTATCGAGTCATGTACCCGCTGGTGCCGCTGAACTTACATCCACAATCTTCCAGATTATCGAGTCATATACCCGCTGGTGTCGCTGAACTCACATTTCGGTCACTCTTTCAGATAGTAAGTCATGTATGACCTTACCTCTGAACTTTCTTCCTGGAAGAGATCCTCCCTCATGATCCACTACCCGCACTCCCAGTGCACAAAAAGGATAACAGATCCACAAATTTCTAAAATGGCCATGTCCTCATTACCTCTGAGTCATTTCACTTCCGCCAAAAACAAATCACCCCTTTACATAGAACTTCCATGTCCTTATTACCTCTGAGTCGTCCTATGTACCCTCCTTCATTGAGCCCCCTCCTGTCATATCCTTATTACCTCTGAATGGGAAGGCTCCGTCGAAGAAACCTTCATGCTTGCCATGTCCTCATTACCTCTGAGTAAGTATGATGATTCCCTTTTAACTTATTATCTATACCCACAACCGGAGTACGCCAAGGATAATAGGTCCACAAATATTCTTCGCTGAGTCCACTCCTGCCATGTCCTCATTACCTCTAAGCAGGAAGACTCCACGGTAAAACCTCTGTACTTACCATGTCCTCATTACCTCTGAATAAGTATGTTGGTCCTCTCTCGTCTTATTATCCGTACCCTGAACCAGGGTACGCCAAGGGTAATAGGTCCACAAAATATCCTCTGTTGACCACAAATATCCTCCGTTAAGTCCACTCCTGCCATGTCCTCATTACCTCTGAGTAGGAAGACTTCACGGTAAAACCCTCATACTTGCCATGTCCTCATTACCCCTGAGTAAGTATGTTGGTTCCCCTTCCTCCTATTATCCGTATCCTAGTCGGGGTATGCCAAGGATAATAGGCCCACAGATGTCCTTTGCTAAGCCTCTTAGTACATACCTACCATTCCTCATCATGCCACGGGAGCCCAGCTGCTCCATGGCATTCTATCTTCCGACACCCTGAACCCCTACGACCACCTAACCGTAGAACCGTTCTAGGTATCCCCAATCAAACTTGTTACCCGTACCTAAAACCAATGTATGCCAGGGGTAACAGGTCCACAAACAAGTCCCCCATACGGGGCCCACATCACCACAATACCACAAGCACAACAAGCGATACAAATGAAGGGTAGAATGGAAAGTACTCTTTATTTGATAGACGAAAAAAGTATTATATGTTTTGGGACCACGTCCCTCTCAAAGAAGAAAAGAAAAGGAAAATAGGAACAAAACCAGAAAAAGGCCGACTATAGTTCGGCGTTACACAACTCCAAGAGGCGGTTTCTCACCAAGGCAGTACCCCGCTCAAGCCTCTGTCTAGCCCTGCGCTCAGCCGCCTGGGACAACTGCTCTGCATCATTCAAGTACATATATGCCTGCCAATCATTTTCCATCTTCTTCAAAGCAAGTTCCAGATTGGCAGAAGCTCTACTAAATTTGTCAGCCTCCTGAATAGCAAACCCTTTCTCAGTACGAGCAGCGTCGAGCTCGGACTCCAGGAAGGCCAGCTTTCTTTGGATCTCGAGAATCTGCTCCTGGGTGTCAGTTACCCCGCGGGAGGTAGTCGCTTCCCGAGCCACACAATCTTCAGTGCGACGGCACCATTGATCGTACAACTCAGTCAGATCCCGGCGATCCTTCCATATAGCTGGCTTGAGCGACTCCCGAGCAATCCTTACCTTCTCTACCGTAGTTGTAAGAAAAGTACGCTCTTGATCTATTGCCACTGATAGATCAGTTTGTCGTAGTACGCGAAACTGGGCCACAAGACGATCGACCTCTAACAGCTTAGGCTCCAGAAGCACCGTTAGTCCCGTCCCAACGGAAAGTGTTCTGAGGATATTAATTTTGCCACCGGCGCATTGACGGGCCATAGCAAAGGGAGTCCCCCTCTCCACAGCTACCTCAATCCCCCTCTTCAGATGGCGGTGGAAACTGTCGACCACATCATGGGACACTTCATCCAAAACTTCTGTAGAGGACGGCGTCAAAGGGAGTGTGGCAGGCAGTACCGAAGGAGTAGCCTCGGAACTTGTCGTCCCTGTCACCAGGGAAACGAATTCTGTACGAAAAGATGCATGAATGGCAGCTAGCTCCTCTTCTGCCGCCCGAAGAGCCTGGATGCTTGGCAAAATGGAAAGGTTAACTCCCGAAACCCTATTCGCAGAGGAAGGCGCGGAAAGCGTCGTCCCTTGCCCCAGTTGTTCTATCACCAGAGCTCCCGAACTTGACCCAGCTGGAGGCCCCTCAGTATAGGTCGGAGAAGAAGGAGGCACACGTGCTTCCATCATATCCCCTCCTGTAGAGTCCACCTCGACAATGTCCGTCATCGGCAATAAAGGGGTGGAACCTGTATGTCCAGAGCAATCATTAATCCACAGAGGACAGGATGATAGAAGCAAAAAGGCCTCCTCACAAGTTAAGAAGCTGGTTTACCTTACCAGGGAAAGAGCACGGAGGCTGTACCTCGTTCGAAGCTGGCATGGTTTCCCCACCCGCAGCTTCCAACTCAAATTCAACCAGTTTTTCTGCCCTGGCCACCCCTGAAGGGGAGCCAGCCAGGTCAGTGTCATCCTGTTAAAATTCAACTGTCTCAGGGACAGGTGCAGTAGAGCCCCCGTCCCCACGAGTTGAGGCCTCAGCAAGGTGAGACTCCCCGGCCGCCTTCAGAAGAGCCCCAGCGGAAGTGATGGCGGTGCACATATCGTTGATCAAAGTGGACAAAGCCGGATCGACCTCAGTAGTCGAGTCCCGAGAAGCAGACTCCCCTGACGCCTATAAAGAGCAAAAAAATGATTAGGCCATAACTTAGAAAAAGAAGGAAAAGACAGTTGAAATTCCAATCACCTCAGAAACAGCGTCAACATCAATAAACAGCCTGCGACGTCTTACCTCAGCCCGCTTTATGGAGTAGGTCCTGCCATCGTCAGTGGACAGACGCCTGTCTCGTTGGCACAAAGCACCAGGCACAACAGGTGGATGATCCTCCACCTCTTCGTCCGGCACATTAGGAGGCTGGTCCCCCACCTCCTCGTCCGAAGAATGCGACGAGTCATCGGCGGCCTGCTCGTCATCCTCTTTGTCCGTCGCAGTGGACTCTGAGTCTGGCACAGGAACCCTATTCGCCCCTCTCTTTCTCTTCCTGGAACCCTCGGGCTTTTCTGCCAGGCCGGACCCGACAATGAAGCTGGTGTTCATGTCAAAGTTCACAGAAGATTTGCTCGCCGCAACGTGATAAAGAGCCGCCATGTACAGAATATCCCCTTGCGTATTAGCGTCAGGGATTGAGAAGCTAGCCCGGGTATGAACAGCATTGTAATAATGCCATGCCCGGATGCCGTCAAGGACACTGCCCTCGAAGCCCAGGCAAGCACTGGGGCAGTCAAGGAACAGCTGACTATATCCGAATTGACGAGAAAACCTGCTAGGCAAATAAGGATCCAAGTATACGTTATTTCGGTAACGATATACTAAGTGCACGGGGCGAATGTTGCGCAGCCATAGAAGCATCTTCTCAGATAAGAGCTGGGGAGGCTCAATGCCATCAATGTGTACCCCCCTCACTTCTCTAGGGGTAAACTGCGGAAGGGACACAAAGAAGTCGGGCCCGTCAACTCTCGCCAACGCCCTCCGACAAGCCGGCATGGTGTCATACTCCCAAGATTGATGGCGGTATCGGAAAAGGAAGACGTCATCAGCGGTGACATCATCCTCTGTCCCGGGCCTCATCAATGACCGATAATGCATCAATAACCACTCAATGAGATAGTGGTATGGTAGCTCTATCCGTTCAAAGTCCAGCATCGTCTCACGAGCAATGACTTTAGACGAAAAGGCACGGAGGCCGTGGTGTATGCTACACACTATAGCCGAAAGAAGGGCCAGTCTTACTTTGAAGACCAGCTTCACAGCTGAAAGAATAAAATGGCGGCTGATCATTTCCATAGAACCTGTCCCTCCCGAGACTACGTAATTTTGTAGCCATACCATCAAGAACCCGGCCAAGATTGCTTTCTCGAACATCTGTTGGGTACCGTAGTAGAAATAACTGAAGTAGTCAGTACGGCTCCCAAATCTATCACGGGTGGACCTCGACCTTTTTGCATTCAACATTAGGTCCTTTACCTCCGCCTGAGTTTGGGGACCTCGAGAAGAAACCCGGCCGGAAGGACGTAATTTGAAAAGATACGCGACCCAGGCCGTAGTATGGGGAGCGTTCCCTTCTGAACTATTATTCTTCTTAATAGCAGTCGGATGACAGATGCTATGGTGGCACAACAATTCCCGGTACACAGTGACGAAACCAGGAAATCGTCGATCTAGATCGTTGAATTCCTCATTCGTTGGGGTGTATACTTCAAATGCCTCGCCTCCCCACGGCAGCTTGGAAACAGCATGCATCTCATGGAGAGCAAGTCCCAACTCCCCTCCAGGCGCAAAGAAAGTCCCCGTACACCGGCTATACATCTCCAAAAGGGCCATGAACAGCGGCTTGTTAATGGGCAATCCGTAACAGGTGCCCCGGATGGCGTAGTAAAGGTCAATCTCCCGAAGGAGTTCCTCGTAGTTTCTCAGAATCCACGAGGAAAGATTGGCCCATGTGGGAATAGGGTTTATCCAATTCAGCAGCGACAACCTGCCCACAGGATAAGACCCCTTGCGAGCGAGCTGATTCAGGAAGGTATCAGCTCGAGTAAAAGTGAAGTCGGGCCGAGACACATTTATAAAAGTACCAGAAAGTAGCCCCATCACACTCCGGCTGACTGACTCCCTGCTTGGACATGCTGACCTAATACTCATATTATAGTGGATGTTGCCCACGAACATCCCCTATTGGGTGGGAGTTAGGGAGCCCGCCATTCTCCTGCTCAACGGCACCATATTAAACCATGAGAGAGGAAAATGTCGTTCCATCTCCGGAACATGGATCTCCACCCCGTCCACAGTGAAATCCCAGTTCTCAGAAACGTCCAGCATTCGGGAGTTCTTTATGGATAAAGCGTCTCCAAAGAGAAAAGCTGGTTTCAGATATTCTCCATCCAGTTTCCCCGAATTCATCATAGTGCAAAGAAAATGGAAAGGCTGGTTATTGATGGCAGCCACCCTCTCCAAAGGCTCATTAGAGGAGAGTTGATCTGTCATATGTCGAATTAGGCCGTCGAGCCGCACACCCACAGCAAACTGAGCTGAACCCACCAGAAGCTCTCCGGCCGGGTTGGTTGGGAGGTTCACTGGAAAAGGACAAAAGAAACAGGATTAAAAGATAGGTTAAAACGAAACCACCTGAAGCTTTCAAAAAGAAGTTTCTATGAGCCTATGCGGCTCAGATCGACGAAGCCTTATGCGGCCTAATTTAGCTGGGTTTCATGCGGTACGGCTTTAATAGAGCCTATGCGGCTCGGGTCAACACAGCTTCATGCGGCCCAATTCAGTTGGGAGTCCCATGTGACACTGATTCGAAAGCCTATACGGCTCGGATTAAAACTTATGCGGTTCTATCTCGCAGAGGAGCTTATGCGGCGCAATTCAGCAAAATTTTATGCGGGCCAGTTTGTCAGGAATATATACGGTTCCGTTCAAAGGAGGTCCCATGCGGTTCAAATACAGAAGCACTCCTACGGCTCAAATCGTTCTCAACGCGGCTCAAACATAGGGCATGCCCTATGCGGCTCGAATATGAGAGGGTCATGCGGCTATACGGCTCGAATATGAGAGGGTCATGCGGCCCATACAACATATGCGGCTCCATCATGGTCGAGTTTGGGAGGTTCAATGAAAACAAAGGATGAAGGCTTGTGCATATGTTATGCAACAGAGCGATGGGTCCTTGGGGTTCAAAGTA
Source organism: Iris pallida (assembly GCA_029216955.1). NCBI lineage: Eukaryota > Viridiplantae > Streptophyta > Magnoliopsida > Asparagales > Iridaceae > Iris > Iris pallida. The sequence continues at coordinate 42,638,749 of JANAVB010014796.1, forward strand.
TTCAAATCCATTTCTTACCCTTGAAAGTAGGGTGAACATCGGGGTGCACTTCAGGCACGGCGGCTGAAGAGGAAGCCGTTTTCTTGTCTTTTGCAGCAGCAGAGGCGACCTTAGATACTTGGGGGCCATTTTTTGACGGTTGAAGAAGGAAAGAGAGTGAAGACTGAAAGAGTTGGGGACGAAAAAGAAAGTAAAAAAAATCCCTTCCACTGAATTCGTCCCTATTTATAAACAAAAACAGGGCATTTCGATTCTCGTGTAACACAAAAACTGACAGCAGATCAACAGCATTTAATGCAAAAGATCTTCGTACGTGGCAGGATGACGTGGCAAGGAGCTCATACGGCCCGAAAGTCCCTGCGGCTGATTGTCTCAATATGGCCGAGACACTCAATGCGGCCGAGACATCCATGCGGCCGAGTCATCCATACGGCCGAGACATCCATGCGGCTGAGACATCTATGCAACCGAAAAATCATATGCGGCCAGAAGAATACATGGCCATGCTTCTTATTCAAAGTATTTTAATTTTACAAATTGAAAACTTTGAAGGGGGTCTTGTAGAAGCATGGAAAATAATAAAGAAAGAGCCATGCGGCCAGAGAGCCCCCTGCGGCTCATATAGTTCATGCGGCTCAAGTATCCATGCGGCTCGAGCGTCTATGCGGCTCAAACAAGTTCCATACGGCTCAAAGAGGAGCCACGTGGCCAGCAAACAGCTCTCTCGCTTGTCCTTTACTGCATTAAATGCCTTGACGGCTGACAGCTCTGGCAAGGTGACAGTTCTGACACAAAGATATCATTATGACTCTCTCATAATGATGGACTCCTAGGGAAGCGAAAAAAATCTCTGACCCGATCCCCCGAGATTCAGAAACTGTCATGCAGCCTTGACACGTGGACAGTCATATGCGGCCCAAGCGGAGACTCCCCCATGCGGCCCAAGTGGAGACTCCCCCATACGGCTCACGAAGATTAGCCCCATGCGGCTCACGAAGACTAGCCTCATGCGGCTCATGAAGACTAGCCCCATGCGGCTCATGAAGACTAGCCCCATGCGGCTCAGGAAGACTAGCCCCATATGGCTCATGAAGACCAGCCCCATGCGGCTCGCGAGGGCTATCTCCATGCGGTTCACTCATGCGGTCATCCACACTCATGCGGCTCAAATCATTACCATGTGGTCCAAATGTTCAGGGGGACACTCTTAGGCAACCTTGACACGTGGCCAGCCTTATGCGGCCCAATAAGGAGCAACTTTCCTGTGGCTCAGATTTGTGGACTTGTTCATGATGCCCATCAACGACAAGTTCTTAATGAAGTACTACTCCTGACATCCTTCAAAAATGTACTTTTCTCTCCCAGCAAGGGAATTTGTGAACCTGATAACCAAGTTCACTCCCCTTCTTTGACAATCAAGTGCTTATGGAACCCAGTTGTTCCATTGCATCCCCAGTAGAAGAACAACCATGTCCACATCACCTCTGACTTGCTTCTCTATACCCCATAAATCAGAATTCTACACTACGTAGGATCATGCTCATTACTATGTTTACCATGTCCATATTACCTTTGAGTAAACATCCCATACAACAATCCTCGTGTTGTTGCGCATCAATCATAGAACATCCACGTCCATATCACCTCTGAGTTGTTCTATACATCCCTATAGAGTTCACTCCTACAAGGTCCATATCACCTCAGAGTAGGAAAGCTCTACCATTACCCCATATTTACCACATCTATATTACCTCTGAGTTAATATGTCGATTTCCTCTATGGGCAACTTATTATCTGTACCTAAACAAGGTGCGCAAAAGATAATAGGTCTACCAAAAGTCACAAAAAATGAACAAAAGCAAAAAAGTTATTTATTTCTACAAAATAAGAAGTGTAAGGACTACATTAGCAAACCAAACCAAAAAAAAGACAGATACGTCTCTAACCAAAAGTAACAAAATAAAGGATGGAAAAACTAAGGATTAACGGATAGCTCGTCAATTCGACGCTTCAAATCTTCAGCCTTGGTCTCCATAGTTGCCAAAATGCGACGCTCGGCTTCATGGCGTATCGTTTGTCTAGCCTCGAGACCAAGTTCAGCTGTGTGTTTGTCGTCCAGTTCCTTCTTCTGACGGATCAGGAAGGCCACATGGCGAGCAAAATTTGTCGTTTCTTCTTTAAGTTGGACATGTTCAGCCTGTGCCCGTTCAGAATTGATATACGGAAGCGCCATACCCTTTGCAGTCTTGAAGCTCCCGCCTTCGTCCAGCATAGACGATACCCCCTCCTCAATATCTTGTATACGGCCTCAACGATGAACTTTATATATTCATCTGCATCGGCCAACACTTGAGGTGTCATAGCAGGAGTTGTCGAAGCTACTACATGAGCCGGAAGAGCAGTTTACCCTACAGAGAATTTCACACCTGAGGTTGACAATGTAGCCACCGCTTGGCTCACAGAAGACTCAGTCACCGTACCTTCAGGGTTTGAGGCTAGAGCCTCGGTATTCACGACCTACGTCTCACCAATAATATCGACGGAACCACCAACCGCCGAAGTTGAGTCTCTGGAGGGACCCAATATTGTCCCCCAAGTAGAAAAAATGGAGGGTGTATCTTCCACCGTAGGGCCTTTGCCCTTATCTGAGCCGGCCCCAGAGGGCCCCACAACATTCGGGTCTGCCACAACAGACCTTCAAGCAACAGCTGCAACTTGGACATATTCTTCAACCCTCGACGGAGGGTCAAGTCCAGCATTTGGAGGGAGAGTAGACCCTTCCACCTTTTCTTCAATCAAAGTCGGAGTGGGACTCGGCAGATGAGTCACTTCTACTTCATCGGCACCGGTTTCCAGAACGGGAGTAGGACTCGACAGTCGGATCATTTTCCCCACCCCAGTCTTTGTTACTGGGACAAAAATAGGACTCGGCAGTGGAACTTCCCGCAGAGCCGGTCCCCCTGCACTATTCTTAGGAGAGGGCTCAGTTCCCGACTCTTCAGTCTGCTCTTCTCCGCTCGTCATGGAGTCCTCCTCAACATTCTCAACATCTTTTTGGGGGGCATTATCCGAAGAAGACGAGTCCCACTCTTCCTCCTCACCCGAAGGGTCTTGCTTGATAACTTCCTTCTGGGCCCCCGCACCAGTTTTAGGGGCCCCCACGGTTGTTTCTTTTACCACCTGTGAAGACTCTGTTTCACCTCCCCGACCAGTTGTTGGAGAGGGATCAACATTCTCAGGTGCCGCTACATCAGCAGCATCATCTCTGGCCCGATCCAAAGAGGTCGAAACCTCCACCAGAATGGCTTCATCCAAAGTCTCCTCCACGGGAGATGACACAATCGGAGGGATACGCTCATCAGACGAGATCGCCACCTCCTTCGGTTTACTTGAACCCGGCCTCAAAGGCCAGGGTTTCTTCTTCAACGCTTTCTGCAAAGAAGAGAGGTATAAGTACAAGAGGAAAAAATTGAATTGGACCAATGCTAATTTACATACCACTATGGGAAGCAAGACGCACAGGACCGAGGCCTAGGCACATCCGAATAGAAGCTTCGACGCATCATCAGGACCTAAGTCCATGTGTGTCAGCAAATGGAGCTTCGGTGCATCACCAGAACCTAAGTCCATGTGTGTCAGCAAATAGAACTTCGGCACATCATCAGGACCTAAGTCCATGTGCTTCAGCAGAAGGAGCTTTGGCGCATCGTCAGGACAGAGTCCATGCGTGTCAGCATTTAAAACCGAGGTGTGTCATCGGGATACGACTTGTTCCAGTCACATCCACGCACCCTAGCAACTTTGCAACAAAATGAAAACTCCAAGGAAGACAACACCCACCGATCACCTCTGGCCGTACGTCAGCATGCATCGCTGCGACGATGGGGGTGTGCTCCATGTCGACCTCTATGGGCTCCTTACACTTTTTTCTTCCTCGGCCAACACCGCCACGGGGAGTCTTTGGGGCCATCTCCCTAAAGAAGCTTTTGTCGAAGAAGAGGGAAAAGCTCTGGAGAAGAGGAATCAAAGTTCTGAGGAGAAGAAGAAAGTAGAAGACTCACTCTCTCCCACCAGGCACCTATTTGTAGGCTTGGCTACGCGCGTGAACCGATGAGGCATGACGTCAGCATCAGTCGCTTCGGGTCGCGTAAAATTGACGGCTGTAATTCTTTCCAAAAGATTTTCATTAATCTTTCAAACTTCGAGGCGTTATCTCTTGCATCCCGAAAAAAGCATGCGCCCCTACGGCAATGTACGAAGCAGCCATGTGCCTAGTAGAACCATGCACCCAACGAGAATATGCACCCGAAATGCCTACCCATGCTTCTTGTTCAAAGTATTCCAAAAACTTGGCATAAGGTTTTAGAAACTTTGAAGGGGTTCTTATAGAAACATGGAATTTAGGCACATCTAAAAGCCAGAGGTCTTATGCACCCTAACTCCCATGCACCAAAAATCAACATGCGCTAGGAAAGCAGAACACTTGGCATATTTGAAAAAAAAACAACAAAGAGAGATGACAATAGGCCTTTATTCCATATAAAAGTCGATTACATGTCTAAAACTCTTTTACTAAAGAAAATCCTAAAAGCTGTAGCCAGGCGCATCACTTGAAGTGTTATTGCCAGGTGCATCACTTGTTAGGCGCATCATACTGAGGCCTCACCCAAACGCATCATCCCATCATATCAGCATAGGCGCATCACTGTGCATAGTCAGAGCAAATCACTTCTTCGTCGACGTACGAGCACTCTAGCATGAGGAATGGCTCTTCTAGCCTAACAAAATTGGGGTACGATAGCCCCGATATGTGGCTCTTTCAGCATAACAAAAATCGGGGCACGACCGCCCCGATATTTGGATACAACAGGCACCTTCAGCCTGTGTCGGGACACGATGATCCCAATATTTGGATATAACAGGCACTTTCACTGGCTTGTCCGAAAATGGGGCCGATGGTGAATAAACCAACTCAGCACATCTTTGTCTTCAGAAGGAGTTCGTCGTCAAAGCTTCTACGAACGAGGGGATCAATAACTCGCCGAGGCAGGGGACCGATCGAGTTCGTTTCCATGGCAAAAGAAATGAGTAAAATCACAAAGCTATTCATAGGCCAGGGTAACCATCGCCCATGCGCCCAGTGGCAGTCTCCTCATATTTTTGTGTAATGAATTTACATTAACGACGATGAATCTGTCTCTTTGTATTCAGCCAAGTAAAAATAGCCATTAACGCCTCAAAAAACTCAACAGACAGACCATTGAGGCTGCGCCATATGGCAAATATGCTGTCAACACCATGCACTATGTACCAATAGGATATCGATCCATACGCCTAGCTAGCACAAGCTGATCCACCCATTACAACTCGTCACCCATCAAGAATTTAATGCTATGTGACAAAGTTAGCAGCACATCCCCCAAAGAATGACCAATCGGCAGCTTTTTGCAAGAAACGAAGAGCCGCTGACGTCAGCATCATTATTTGCCTTTTTTGTCAGCTACAGCTATCCTTGCCACGTGGCCGACCAATCATTCGCATACACCCCCGCAACCATGTGCCTAGAAGTCCGCATGCACCTCAAAAGTCATGTGTCTCTGACTCGCTCCTGATCCTAAAAGACAGAAGATAAGTCTTTGCATGTGCCTCCACCGCCATGTCTCCCTCCATGCGCCTAATGCTAGGCATATTCTAATAGATCATCTTTCACAAAATTAGAGATCTTTGAGTCACAGACATGCGCCACGTATATTCTGACTCAGTTCTGCTCAATAATGGGTGCTAACCACCGAAGATCTCAACAATAATCGAATCACCACAACTGCCACATGTCAGCTCCATACAGCCCAACAGAGCAGTTCAACAGATTTGGCTTCAACTCAGGACGCATCGTCCATGCGCCCTACAGCATCAGCCACAGGGCATTCCCATGCATAGGCTCATCCTACATATGTGTGCATGAGCAGACTAGTCTGCTGCATATAAATAAAAGGATCACTCCTTCATCCACACACAGATCATCATATCTACATACAGAAACAAGAAGAGACATATAATGTCTACTTTTCCTCCAAACGCTCCGGCATCCAGAGTAGCCCAGACCTTCAGAGAATTTAAGATTTTTTGTCAGATTGTCAACGAAGTCAACACATTACCACTCGCCCCACCGATACAGTTTCCAGATAAAAATAAAAGCGTACTCCTAGGACTACGTTTAAGTCCTATATTGTATACTATTTTGTTTGTAATTGAAATACCAAATTTTATCAATAAAAAAACTTACGCATTTTCTATGGCAAACAATGATGTTCTCGAACAACATTATATACCATGCTATGTTCGAATCCACCAGAGTGCGTTCCTTCCCAAGCCCAATTATCTGCTTCAAGAGAGCTGTCGACTCGGATTTCTTTGATTGTCGTAGCAGCATATCATGCCCCTTCGTGTGGCTCCGGATCCCACCGTCCCTTCCTCAAAATGCAGTTGACTCGATCAACTTCTCGCGGTCGACATAACGCATTCCCTTCGGTAAGATCGGGCAAACTTTGGTGTCCAATCCAAGGGTCGCACCACAAACTCGTGGCTCTTCCATCGCTTATAATACAAAAAATTTGCTGCTTCACCTGTCCCCGATGCTTTAGCATAGTCTTGAAGGTGACCGATGCGTTGTTATTCAGTTGTCTATTCCAGAAGTTGTTATTCTTCACGTACTTGGCTCTCATCGACCTGGCCTACAGGAATTTGCTAGAAATAAACATCCATGTTAGTCGTATCGCTGCAACCTCTCTAAGCGTCCTCAAGGAATATGATCCCACCCTGCCTTTTTTATTTTAGGCCTGCATAATATATACCATACGATTGTGTGCAATCCTCCCCTCCATATGAAATCAGCACAAATTTGCTTGATTTTTTAATGATATTCTTTGGCAACAATATAGATTGAAGCCAACAAATTGCAATGGCAATTATAACTGAGCATACCATTTCTAGTCGTCCTCCGAAGAAAAGATTTTGTGTATGCCAACCCTATGTGTGTCGTTGAGTGTACTCGACCAAACTTTGACAATAAGCTTCTTCAGCATAGTTAATAGATAAAGGAATGCCCAAATACTTCATCGGTAGTTTCCCCCGCTCCACTTCTATGAGTTGCGCTTTCTCGTCCTTGTTGGGACAATGCAGGTTGAAATACACTTTACTCTTGTCCTAATTTATTTACAGGCCAGTGTGTGAACCCATAGTAGCCATGATTGAGTCCAAAGAATTCAATACGTCTACCGTTGGTTTCATGAAACCAACAAGTTATCCCATAAATAAGATGATGAACATGCGGCCGAATATTCTTTTGCAAGGGAATGATTCGTCTATGAAATATGGCCTCCTCCATAAGATACGAGAATACTCCATCATTAGTGTTAACAAATAAGATAATAGCAGGTCTCCATGTCGAAGACCCCTATTACTCCCCAAGAATCCATACGAAGTTCTTTTTATAAGCACAGAAAAAGTAGTTATGCTAATGCACTCATGTACCATATCATCCCATGTCTGGTCGAATCCAAGTGCGAGCATGATATGATAGACGAATTTGTGATTAACCGTGTCATAGGCTTTTCGTAAATCCAGTTTGATGCAAGCCCGTTGTCCGCCTGGCTTGTTGAAGTCTTGCACCAATTCATGCGCAAGTAAATTGTTGTCAGCAATAGTTCCCCTGTTTATGAATGCCACCTGGTAGGGTGAAACTAGGTTTTCCATGATGCTCTCCATTCGTCGAAGGTGCATTACAATTTTGTATAAATTGTAGCACGTGATTGGTCGAAAGTCCGCCAAAGAGGTAGCACATTCCTTCTTTGGAATTAAAGTGAGGTAAGTGTAGTTAAGTTCTCGTAACAGTCTTCCCTTTACAAAGAAATTTTGCACCATTTCCAGCACTTAGAACTTGATATCCTCCATGTCACTCTCGTTTTCCGTTATACGTATTTTTAGTATCCGTGTACGGATTTTCGACCCGTATTTTTGTTTGTCTTGCATAGCTTGGCATGGTTTGGCTTGGTTTATTTTGGTTTGGTTTGGTTTGGGTGAGTGGTTCATCATGATAACCACCCCTTTATATAAACCAACCCCCTTTTTCTCTCTCCTCCTTTACTTTCATTTACTTTTTCTTCCTACATTAATTCTCTCCAACCACCTTAGGCAAATGCGACTTGCTTCATAGAGGAACTCCATTTTATTTGTTCCATTGTCTTCCCTAAAAGCTTCTAAGACCATTTAGTACTTAGTATTTTTGGTTTTGGATGATCAATTCATGTAGATCTAAGTTTTCTTAAATTTTGCTTTTTTTGGGTTTTGATCTATCAAACTTCATTATTTTCATGTTTTGATTGTTCTATGTTGTAGAGAATTTGATTTCACCCAAAATGGACCTTTAAAAACCTAAATTATGATTTATTTTGAGTGATTTATGGACCTTGGATGTTCATGGGTTCCATGGTTCTTCTTCTCGAGTTGGAGAAGAAGAACAGTGTGGGCGCATGGTATTTTACGCGCCCATAGTGACTTCAGCCTTGGGCATACAGCCTTAATATTCGCCCAAGCTCCCTGCCTTCCTTAGTGTGGGTGCATAGCTTATTATGCGCCTATAGCTTTTGCTTGCTTATGCACATAACTTTAGATATGTGTTAAGTCATGGTGTTCCATAGCAGTGGGCGCATAGCACTTATTATGCGTCCATATAGCCAGTATAGATGGCTCCAGACTTAGCTTCCTATGCACCCTTCCTCACTCATGTGGGCGCATGCATGTGGGCGCATAGCTCTTGGCGCCTGCCTTCCTGAATACTTGACTCTCTATAAAATGACTAGCCATAAGCGCATTGCCTCGGACGCATAGCAGTAGGTGCATAGCCTTGGGCACAGAGCTCTGGGTGCATGCTCTCCATGTCACCCCATTGACCCCTTGTGTCATCTCTTGCAACTATCCACATTTGTCGCCATGGACCTTAGTGTGAGTTGTGACTTTGCTTGTACTCTTTACTTGACTAGTCCTGTAATGTTATTTTCTATGTTGCACATGTACTCTGAGCTTTAAACACGATTTTGGTATGGCACGTACACTCTCTAATAACTCCTTGATAGTGGCCCGCCGTGGTGTACTTACATGAACATGATATGACAATGTGACTTTACGTGATAACTCTTGATAGTGACCCATCATGGTGCATTCTTGACAAGTAACTTGACATGATAATTCTTGATGGTGGTCCGTTGTGATGCACTCTTACCTTGATAAGTAACATAGCATGACATAAAATCTTGACAAGTAACATGTAACTCTCGTCTTGACATCGTGGATGATTTCTCTTGATTGAGCTTGTATAAGCTACATTTTATCATCTTGCATCATGTCTAGGACATGGATTTTTGGTTACCACGGTCAGAAATTTATACTAAATCTGACTAGGATAATGACTAGATTGATCAAGTAGTCCATGAAGAGATTTTCCAGTTACAGGCAGTCCCATTATCTGGGTGCTCTAATTGGACTTGTAGCCTGCCGTCGAGTAGGGCACATTTCCAGCACACTGTCATATGTTACACCCCCAAGTCACCTAATCCAACTCTCTCAACTTGCGACAGAATAACCTGGATTAAGTCTGCAGGGCTTGTGGCTATTGGAACATCTCGATTCATCTTGTTAGTAACTAAGCTAATGATAACCCTAGTTAGTTAAAGTATTAAGCCGTACTCATTGCTTGGCCGTGATTGATGAATGGAGTCTAGTATAGTCTTGCCTAGACAAGACCAGTACATGGTTATTTCAGCACGTTACCGTTTATGCTTTACTTTATCGATGATCGGTCAGAGACTAAGTCTTGTTCAGGTGAAGGGTTACGACCCCGGTTCTTGTTTGGTTTACGGGTTGTAACTTGGTTACCGGAATAGTCACTCAGTTATCTTATCGTTTATCACCCTGTTTTCTTTAACTCATGTCTTTCGTTATTATTATGTACTCTTTATGTGTTAATATGCTAGCTTTAGTTCTTAAGTGAAGCCTCCCTTGTGGCACTTGTTCTTTCTGGGGTATGACCCAGCTGGTTTTGTATGGCCATATTTCGGAGTAGCACCCGAGGATCTTCCAGACTTCCCGCCAGATGGTGAATACTAGACGCATCCCTGGCAACGAGTGGATTTTATTTTGCATTTCCACTCTATTGTAAATTATTTTTTTGAGACGTTTAGCCACCGAGCAAGTGTTAGCTCATGTTGAAATTACATTCCTGTCTGCCTAAGGGCTGTAACATAATTGATAAACCTAGGGTTGATCATGCATGATTTAAACATTTGCTAGTCTTCGTATTTTGTATGACTAGCTTCATAATCATCTGAATATGTAATTTATGGGATGCCTTACTTTGTATGTCTGATGATCTACCATCTTGTTATATTTACTTGCTTGCTTGAGATTGAGACACTAGGCTTGTACTTAACCATAAGAGACTGATTGGCTTGTAGTGAAACCCTCATACATCTAGACAGCTGTGACCATATTGCGAGGTGGGATTCACTTTAATGTACGTAGCTGGTTGTGTCTGTCCCCCGCTCTCTAGTATTCTGGTTCTGGGGTGTGACACAGTTTAAGTGGTGGCCCATACAAGTCTTGTAAATCAAGATGTGTGAGGGTTTTATTGAATAGATTTCTCAATCAGTACTCGCCCTTGATCTCTACTCATGTCTTCTAATTTTTCAGAAATCTTGACCTGATCACATGCTTATATCTTCGATCTATCATGGTCCTTCCTTATTGTTCCCCATGTCGTTCTTCAGCGGCATTTCTCCTGGTCCTACCGATCATAAAGGCGAAGCACCTCCAGTGAACCAGCAGCAACCTGGAGACCAAGCCCATTACTTTGGAGCAGTCTCTCGAGTCATGCATTCCGAGGATCCAGAGCCCCCAGTTCAGCCATTCTAGCCTGCAGAGCCTGACAATGGAAACCTGGTGGGTCTCATCAGGGAATTACTTGTGTCACAAGATCGTCGGGGTGATGTCCTGCACCAGACATTACAAGATGCCATAGGCAGAGTTGGTTACCAAGGGAACGATACGGCCAACAGCTTCAAGCGTCTGAACCCTCCTTTCTTTGACGACAGTGAAGATGATATCGTTGTTGATGTGTGGCTTCAGGATATAGAAGTTATCCTGGAGGCAGCTAGGATTCCTGAGGAAGAGAAGGTGGTCGTTGTGCGCCTATAGTTATTGGACTTAGCCCGCAGCTGGTGGACGATGCTAGCAGTTGGATTACCAATGCCTGTTTTGTGGGCAGTATTCAGCAATAAGTTCCAGACGAAGTACTTCGACGCAGTAGCTCGGTATGATCTGCAGATGAGATTCACCAATCTTAAGCAGATAGACAGGACGGTCGATGGGTATGCGATCGAGTTTTCTAGACTTCGTCGGTTTGCTTCCACCTTGGTGGCAACCGAATTGGATCGAGCCCAACGATTCCAGTAGGGGCTCCACCTAGAGATCATTATAGTAGTGGAGCAGTTTGAGCACCAGAAGTTTGATGCCATCTTGCGAGCAGCGAAGATGCATGAGTATACTTCGCAGAGGATTGTAGATAGAAGCGAAGGACGAAAGAGGTCTTATGGGCAGATGTCCCAGTCATCAGCACCAGCCCCGGCAGCTATGGCTTTGACTATTGGAGCTCCTAGGAGGGCGACCACAGTTTCTTCGGTTCAGCACTCGACACCGACGTATCCTCAGCAGCAGAAGCAGTCTTCCGCAATGGGCTACTCTTATTGTGGGAAGCCAAGACATGTAGTATTAGAATATCATAGAGCACAAGGATTGTGCTTGGCTTGTAGGGTACCGGATCACAAGATAGGGTCATATCCGAATAGAGCCAGTTCATTGTCAACAAACCTAACCAGTCCATCGGTTACGGGTCCAGCACTAGTACAGCAGTAGTACCAGCCTCCGAGGCCATTACCGCCTCAGGCTCAACGGTATGCCCAAGCTCAGATTCAGAACCGGCAGAGAGGTTTCCAACAGAGGGGACCAGCACCAAGAGGACAAGGTCAGGCTATGGCTCTGACCGTAGCAGAAGAATTGGCATCAGGTGAGGTGGTGGCAATTACCATTCTCTACAAATCTTTTTCAGCATCCGTATTATTTGATTCGGGTGCATCGTATTCATTTATGTCTGTACAATTCGCAATACGGATAGGACTAGAGCCCAAATCATTATCAGTAAGGCTCAATATACTTATTGGTAATGGTCTTGTGGGAGTAGATAGAGTCTATTCCTCGTGTCGAATCGTAGTTAGCGGTAGAGAGTTTCCCGCTAGATAGATAGAATTTTCGATGGCCGACTATGATATGGTCCTAGGAATGGATTAGTTGAAGGATCAGTATGCAAGAATAGACTGCCATATTGGCAAGATTATTTTTGGTATTTTTGGTGAACCGGAGTTTTTATTTTCCAGAGGCGAAGTAGAACCTTCTCCACCAGTATTGCGGATGGCAGTAGCAGTAGCAGTTCAGTTTCCCAGAGTATTAGAAGAGTTTTATGATATATTTCCCGAAGAGCTTCCAGGCATGCCCCCCAGAGAGAGAGAGTTCACGATTGATTTGCTTTCAGGGACGGCACCAGTGTCAAGGGGAGTCTACAGGATGGCATCTTCAGAGTTAGAGATCTTGTACAAGATGATTGAAGAACTCAGAACCAAGGGATTCATTCGTGCTATTAGATCACCTTGGGGAGCCCCGATACTTCTTATAAAAAAGAAGGATGGTACGTTAAGATTATGTGTTGATTATCGTACCTTAAACTCTGTAACAATCAAGAACAGATATCCTCTTACAAGGATAGATGATTTATTTGATCAACTCAGAGGAGCGATAGTATTTTCGAAGATTGACTTGCGATCATGATACCATCATATCAGAGTCAGAGAGCAAGACGTCCCGAAAATAGCATTCAGATCCAGATATGGACATTAGAAATTCCTTATTATGCCATTTGGAGCAACCAATTTACCAGTCATATTCATGGACATTATGAATCGTATCTTCATGTCCTATTTGGACCAGTTCGTGATAGTGTTCAAAGACGATATCTTAGTCTATAGCAAGAATGAGGCAGAGCATGAGCATCATCTTCGTGTAGTTCTTCATATTCTAAGGCAGCACCAGTTGTACACGAAGTTCAGTAAGTACGAATTTTGGTTGGATCGTATTTCGTACTTAGGTCACATCATCACTAGAGGTAGAGTGGAAGTGGACCCCCAGAAAATAGTGGCTATAGAGACATGGCCAGTACCCAGTACCGTCGCAGAAGTTCGGAGTTTTCTAGGATTGACCGGCTATTACCGGCGATTCGTATCAGACTTTGCTCGGATTTCAGCACCATTGACGCAGTTGACCCGCAAGGATGTACAGTTTGCTTGGACAGTAGAGTGTCAGAGTTCATTTGAGAAGTTGAAGCAAAGATTGATGACGGTACCCATTCTCACGCTTCCAGATGGAACTGGAGGATTTTTAGTTTATTATGACACTTCCGGCAAGGGATTGGGATGCGTCTTGATGCAGCATGGTAAGGTAGTAGCTTATGCGTTACGTCAGCTTCGTGATCATGAGAGGAATTACCCAACCCATGTCTTGGAGTTAGCAGCGGTGGTTTTCATACTTAAGCTTTGGAGACATTATTTATATGGAGATCGGTTGGAGATTTTTACCGACCATAAGAGTCTTAAGTATGTGTTTACCCAGAATGATCTTAATATGCATCAGAGAAGATGGCTAGAGCTACTTCTGGATTATAACATCAACTTGCAGTATCATCCTGGGAAGGCCAATGTTGTTACAGATGCATTGAGCAGAAGAGCCGAAGTTTATTTTCTAACAGCACAGCCAGAGTTACTAGCAGATCTTCAGAAGATAGGTATTGACGTTGTTCTTCCTACCAATGTGGCATTGATGGCCAGTATGCAAGTTCAGTCCAGTATAGTTGAGAGGAATAAGTTAGTTCAGCCAATGGATTTTAAGCTTCAGCGACTTAGGGCAGAATGTGTAGCAGGACGAAGAGTAGAGTTATGTATTCATGAGGACGGTACACATCGACATGGAAGGCGTCTTTGTGTCCCTAGTGGCAATATCAGGCAAGAGATCATGGCAGAAGCTCACAGTTCATAGTATTCAATTCATCCCAGCGGTATGAAGATGTATCGTGATATCCATCAGCATTTTTGGTGAAAATGGCATGAAGAAGGAGATAGCCCTGTTTGTCTCTCGTTATTTAGTTTGTCAACAAGTTAAGGCTGAATATCAGAGACCATCTGGACTTCTTCAACCTTTATCGATCCCATAGTGGAAGTGAGCATATCACCATAGATTTTATAACTGGGTTACCTAAATCCCCAGCTGGGAGAGATGCTATCTGGGTTATAGTTGACAGACTCACCAAGGTAGCTCATTTTCTTTCTTCCAGAATTGGCCAGTCGACGGATCATCTTGCAAAGATGTACCTCAGGTAGATAGTCAGGCTGCATAGAGTACCAGTTAGTATTGTGTCCGACAGAGATTCAAGATTTACATCGCATTTTTGGTGGAGTCTTCAGAAGAGTTTGGGGACTCGTCTCAAGTTCAGTTCAGCTTATCATCCACAGACAGATGGTCAGTTAGAACGCATGATCCAGACTCTTGAAGATATGTTGCGGTCATGTATGCGTGATTTCGGTGGTTCGTAGGAAGATTACCTGCATCTCGTGGAGTTCTCCTATAACAACGATTTCTAGGCCAGTATCCAGATGGCGCCCTTTGAGGCCTTGTACGGCAAGAAGTACAGACCACCGTTAGCATGGGATGATATAGACGAGAGGCAGATGCTTGGTCCATAGATGATTATGCGGACTATTGAGGTGGTCAGACAAGTTACGGATCATCTTCGAATTGTACAATATCGCCAGCATCATTGGGCCGATTCTCATCGGCGTTCCCTTGAATTTTCTATCGGCGATCACGTATTCCTTAGGATCTTTCCTACCCATGGCGTCATTCATTTTGGCGTACGGGGAAAGCTTAGTCCTAGGTATATAGGGTCGTTCGACATTCTTGAGCGAGTAGGTGATGATATAGGCGAGAGGCAGATGCTTGGTCCAGAGATGATTACACGGACTATTGAGGTGGTCAGACAAGTTACGGATCATCTTCGAATTGCACAAGATCACCAGCGTCATTGGGCCGATTCTCATCGGCGTCTCCTTGAATTTTCTATCGGCGACCACGTATTCCTTAGGATCTTGCCTACCTATGGCGTCATTCGTTTTGGCATACAGAAAAAGCTTAGTCCTAGGTATATAGGGTCGTTCGACATTGTTGAGCGAGTAGATGATGTGTCCTATCGTCTCGCTCTTCTGCCATCGTTACATGAGGTACATGATGTCTTCCATATATCCCAATTGCGACGGTATATCCCGGATTCGAGTCATGTCCATGATCATTCAGAATTGGTTGTTGGTACCAACCTTTCATATGAGAAAAGACCCGTATCCATATTGGACCGGAGGGAGAAAGTACACAAGAACAAGATTATTAGTTTAGTCCGTATTGCTTGGGGTCATCACTCTTTGGGTGAGTCAACGTGGGAACGTAAGGATGATATCCGATCACGATATCCATACCTGTTTGACTCATAAGGTATAATGTCTTCCTTATGCCTTATACTTTTAAATCCCTACTTGTATGAATGATTGCTTGATTAACCGCTAGTCGTAGATTGCTCGTGATTAGTATAGCTTGTCCCGACATTTCTAGCCTCTTGATTAAATTCCAAGGACAGAATTCTTTTAAGGTGGATAGAGTTACGTGTACGGATTTCCGACTCGTATCTTGGCATGTCTAGCATAGCTTGGTATGGTTTAGCTTGGTTTATTTTGGTTTGTTTTGGGTGAGTGGTTCATCCTGATAAACACCCCTTTATATAAACCAACCCCCTTTTTCTCTCTCCTTATTTACTTTCATTTACTTTTTATTTACTTCTTCTTCCTCCATTAATTCTCTCCAACCACCTTAGGCAAGTGCAACTTGCTTCATAGAGGAACTCTATTTTATTTGTTCCATTGTCTTCCCTACAAGCTTCTAAGACCATTTAGTACTTAGCATTTTTGGTTTTGGAGGATCAATTCTTATAGATCTAAGTTTTCTTAAATCTTGATTTTATTGGGTTTTAATCTATTAAACTTTATTATTTTCATGTTTTGATTGTTCTATGTTGTAGAAAATTTGATTTCACCCAAAATAGACCTTTGAAAACACAAATTTTGATTTATTTTGAGTGATTTATGGACTTTGGAAGTTCATGGGTTCCATGGTTCTTCTTCTCGGGTTGGAGAAGAAGAACAGTGTGGGTGCATGGCATTTTATGCGCCTACAGTGACTTCAGCCTTGGGCGCATAGCCCTTTATATGCGCCCAAGCTCCCTGCCTTCCTCAGTGTGGGTGCATGGCATATTATGCGTCCATAGCTTTTGTTTGATTATGCACATAACTTTAGATATGTGTTAAGTCATGGTGTTCCATAGCAGTGGGCGCATAGCCCTTATTATGTGCCCACATAGCCAGTATAGATGGCTCCAGACTTAGCTTCCCATGCACCCTGTCTCACTCATGTGGGCGCATGCATGTGGGCGCATAGCTCTTGGCGCATGCCTCCCTGAACACTTGACTCTCTATAAAATGACTAGCCATAAGGGCATAGCCTCGGACGCATAGCAGTAGGTGCATAGCCTTGGACACATAGCTCTGGGTGCATGCTCTCCATGTCACCCTATTGACCCCTTGTGTCATCTCTTGCAACTATCCACATTTGTCCCCATGGTCCTTAGTGTGACTTGTGACTTTGCTTGTACTCTTTACTTGACTAGTCCTATAATATTATTTTCCATGTTGCACATGTACTCTGAGCTTTAAACACGATTTTGGTATGGCACGTACACTCTCTAATAACTCCTTGATAGTGGCCCGCCGTGGTGCACTTACATGAACACGACATGACAATGTGACTTTACGTGATAACTCTTGATAGTGACCCGTCATGGTGCACTCTTGACAAGTAACTTGACATGATAATTCTTGATGGTGGTCCGTTGTGACGCACTCTTACCTTGATAAGTAACATAGCATGACATAAAATCTTGACAAGTAATATGTAACTCTCATCTTGACACCGTGGATGATTTCTCTTGATTGTGCTTGTATAAGCTACATGTCTCGTCTTGCATCATGTCTAGGACACGAATTCTTGGTTACCATGGTCAGGGATTCATACTGAATCTGACTAGGATAATGACTAGATTGATCAAGTAGTTCATGAAGATATTTCCCAGGTACAGGCAGTCCCGTTATTTGGGCAATCTAATTGGACTTGAAGCCTGTCGTCGAGTAGGGCACATTTCCAGCACACTGTCATGTGTTGCATCCCCAAGTCACCTAGTCCAACTCTCTCAACTTGCAACTGGATAACCTGGATTAAGTCTGTAGGGCTTGTGGCTGTTGGAACATCTCGATGCATCTTGTTAGTAACTAGCTTGTGATAACCTTAGTTAGTTAAAGTATCAAGCCGTGCTCATTACTTGGCCGTGATTGATGAATAGAATCTAGTATAGTCTTTCCTGGACAAGACCAGTACATGGTTATTTCAGCACGTTACCGTTTATGCTTTGCTTCATCGATAATCGGTCAGAGACTAAGTCCTGTTCAGGTGAAGGGTTACAATCCAGGTCCTTGTTTGGTTTACGGGTTGTAACTCGGTTACCGAAATAGTCTCTTAGTTATCTTATCGTTTATCATCCTGTTTTCTTTAACTCATGTCTTTCGTTATCATTATGTCTTTATGTGCTAATATGCTTGCTTTAGTTCTTAAGGGAAGCCTACCTTGTGGCACTTGCTTTTTTTGGGGTCTGATCCAGCTAATTTTGTATGGCCAGATTTTTGAGTAGCACCCGAGGATCTTTCAGCCTTCCAGCCAGATGGTGAACACTAGACGCAATCCTGGCAACGAGTGGGTTTTATTTTGCTCTTCCACTCTATTTTAAATTATTCTTTTGAGACGTTTAGCCGCCGAACAAGTATTAGCTCGTATTGAAATTACATTCCTGTCCTCCTAAAGGTTGTAACATGATTGACAAATCCTAGGGTTGATCATGTATGATTTAAACTCTTGCTAGTCTTCTTATTTTGTATGACTAGCTTCATGATCATCTGAATATGTAATGTACGGGACACCTTACTTTGTATGTATGATGATCTACCATGTTATATTTACTTGTTGGCTTGAGATTGAGACACTAGGCTTATACTTGACCATAAGAGACTGATTGGCTTGTAGTTAAACCCTCATACATCTAGACAGTCCTGACCGTATTGCGATGTGGGAATCACTTCAATATACGGAGCTGGTTGTGTCTGTCTCCCGCTCTCCAGGATTTTGGTTCTGGGGCGTGACACTTCCAGTGAAGCTTAAAGAATTTGCTACTAAAGTCGTTCGGACCAGAGGATTTGTTAGGGTCAGCCATATTGATAATCGTCTCTATTTCTTCCAATTCTACCGTACGTCGTTACATATGGTTGCCATGTGGCATAACAATTTGTTTGCAAATGATATCTGGAAAGTTAGCCTATAATCGGATTGATTAAATAGCTCAGAGTAGTATCTGATAGCTTCCGTTTGGAGATCCTTTGCAGTCGCTGCCTCTGTCCCATCTGGCCGAATCAATTTGCCTATGTGGTTTCGATGCAGTCTCATTCACACTACGTTATGGAAAAACTTGGAGCACGTATCCCCATCGCTTAGCCAAGAACATTTGGCACGTTGGGCCGCCTCTATTTCCTCTTGAAGATGAAGACGGTGGATCTCTTTGATGAGGACTTTCTCCGTTTACATCAAATATTCGTTGTCCATGTAGACTTGGAGTTGTTGTTGGACCATAATCAAATGTTTTTCCGCTTCTTCCAAGGACTGTACCGGCCTGGCTTTGTTTCAGGATTTAAGAGCCGCTTTCACTAACTTATGTCGTTGTCACGACCTGCACCCACTGTGAGGGTTCGAGTACGTAACAGTGCCCAGCCTACACCGCAGTATCGGCGGTAGAACGATGTTCTAAGTCATAAACTATAACTAACACAATATAAAATACTCTCCAACTGGAGGACAAGTCGCAGAAGATACAACTCAATCACAATCTAGAGGTAGAATATAGCACGATGGAATAGATAAGGAAATCTTCAAAACTGAGGTACAAAAAGAGGTAAAATAAATAAAGTCAACAAATACTACTCTCAACATCTCCAAAATAATATAACTCTGAAATCAAAGACAACAACTAACATGAAAAGAAAGAACAGTCTAGACTATCTATGCTATGCATGGATATCATCCTCAGCAGCTTCCTGAACCTCCCCAGGGGTCCAGGTCGCGAGTGTCATCTAGGCAAGCTCCATAGTAAGGGGTGCAGGGTTCCTCATTATCCTCTATAAAATTTTCAACAGGTCCAGTCAGGACGGGAGCGAGCATAATACATCTCACGCAGATCATAATAGGTTAGAAAATATAAACATGCAAGAGAGTACGATACATAAACTGAAAGAATGTACATGATGTAAAGAGAGAACTGTAATAGAAATATCTACTATAAGTAGAGAACTATCAGTGACTAGTGATGTAGAGTACAAAGTCGACATGTGAACGGCTGGAATTGCACATGAATATACTAAAGAGGGGCACATGGTTATACTACTTTAGAATTGTTCACATGACTATTTATACTCCCCCATACCCCAATCAATACACAAGGATCCAGACAAGTTATGTTACGTACATCATTTTCACATAAAAGCCCATAGATGGGGGTACATGAAGTATACATGAGGGCTCAGAACTGAGTGCACATGACTTCCACATGAAGGCCCATGAAGGGGTACACATGAAGTATAGGTTATACATAAAGTACATGAGAAACATGACCGAACATGAGAGCACATGAGAGTACACGAGCATACATGAACGAGCATGAAGCACATGAGAAACATGAATAACATGAGAGCGAGGAATACATGATATACAAGAAACACATGACATGAAGTACCCGATACTCCCGAGGGGGATAACATCTCATGTAGGGATCCATATAGTACCAATCCGTGATAACATCGTGACAACATCAAATATGGTAATCTAGAGCAGGACTATAATCTTAAGCAAGTTATGAAATGATCAGAGAATGTACTCGTCTGGTATCTGAATATCTGTGAGAATATACTGCCCGAGATGAGATATCTGACTCCTATTTAGAGCAACACAAGTCAAGACATATACAGTGGATGATAAATGAAATATATAATGCATCTGCATGCTGTCCAGGTCAAACTAGACTAAAGTCAACACTTGGTCAACTTTAGTCAACCACACTAGTCAAACTAGGTCAACTAGGTCAAGTCCTAGCCCAAACAAGTCTAACAAGCCTTACTAGGCCTAACCAAGCCTAGGCTAGCTCTCACATACCATCACAATGCTATACAAGCTATTAAACCTACAATTTACATATTTTTATGTATATATATATATGTATATATATATATGTATATATATATATATATGTATATATATATATATATGTATATATATATATATATATATATATATATACTCAATACACACATTGCTTATACTAAATTTATAGGCAAATCACATTATCATCGACATCACTCTGCTACCTATGTAAATCAGTGTGTGAGTGTGTGAGTAATACATCCAGTTTTTATCTCAGTTTTTGGGGAACAAAATGGACTGAAATCAATGGAGAGTGAGCATTATTCAAATGGGTTTGTGACAGCAAGGTGGACCTCAGATTCCAGTTTCAGTGTACACAAAATTCAGTGTCATGTGTTCTCAGAATTTGAAATGTATGGGTGTGTGTATATGTGCTATATCACAAACTAAGTTCTCAGGTTTAACATTAAGGGATTAATTCTCAGTAAAACAGTGCAATGCACATGTATTCTCAGGAAAATAACAGTCCATGTGTGTGTAGGCTATATGTGTTCTCAGTTTTTGTAGTGTGAAATGTGTAATGTGCCTTCATTGTTCTCAGGAACAGTGGGATGAGTGTGTGTGTGAATAATGATATCAATGTGTGAGTGTCAACAGCCTTAACATCTCAGGCACAGTCCCAAGTAAATCGAAATCAGATTTTTTTCCATGTTAACTTGAGAACCCCAACATGTAGGTAAATTCCTAATATGCATTTGTGAACCAACATTGAAATTAAACCAACTAAATTCAGGAAGGTAGTTGGGAATTATCAGGTTTTAGTGTAACCCATAGTTCAGTTTTTTCCAGGAATCAGTGCATAGGTTTAACAGTTCATGTAAATTCGAAAACCAAAAGCAACATGAAAACTAAATTCCTATGCCATGTGAATCCTAGCATGTAGGGTAATTCTCAGATGTGAAGTTGTGATCCTACATTCAAATTAATCATTCAAAACAGGTTATCATACATTAACATTTCCAGAAACCCAACTGACAGTACACGTATCAGAAAATTAGGAAATGACAAATTCGAATTAGAAATAGCAGCTAATTTACAATTCAAGAGATTGGTAATTGAAGACACATATGTGCACATGTCATGGGGTGTCCCAGTATCCAAGAACTGGACACAAATCGTGTCCAATGCTAATTTTAACACACGGGCACTGTACAGTGCATTGACAGTTTCGTACACGCGTGTCGAGTGTGGTGGGGACACGTGTGCACCACTAAGTGTGTCGTGGTTGTGCACACAGGTAGAGGGGGTCTAGGGCTAGGGTTAGGTCACCCTGAGTCGTGTCCAGAACGTGTCTATGTGAGACACAAAGACTGTGTCAGAGTCCTATGGCCGACTGTGCACTTGACAGTACGAACCCGTGCGGCATGAATATCTTCCAAACCGCTAAATAAGATCGTACGAAATTTAATAGTCTTCGTGTCAGTCATCTCGTGTATGTACACACCAATTTTGGTGTCACAATGTGCTGTGTCCGACGAGAAATCAGACACGGGTAGCAGGACACCCGCCGAGGCCCGAACCCCCCGTGCTGCATGTCTAGAGTGCTTTAGGACACGAAACCGACACAAACAGCAACTCAGTCTTCACAAACATTAAAGTACATACATAGATCTACGAAACCATGCAATTAGTTTTACAAAAATCGAAAATAAAATCCTAAGTGACATTTTAACAAACACTTACACATACACTGTGATACGTGTCCGATACGGATGCCAAATGGACAAGATTTCCACCCAAACTTTAGGGACAGCTAGGGAACACCTAGATCTAGGCTAGGATGCAAAGAAATCAGAATATTAGCACAATTTGATAAGTTTTACATATAGGTGCAAATAGCAAAAAAAAAGCTTCAAATGGGGGGTGTTCTCCTTGATAGCCTAATGCTCCAAATTGATCCAAAGATGAGATTACTCTCCATGAACAGCAAGTAGAGGTTGATTAGATTCATATGCAAAAGATTTGTGTCAAAAAGGATTAAAATGAGGAAGTTATGAATTAGGAAAAATTGCTATTTACCTCTTTCTTCAATTTGTTAAAATATTACAAAAGAGGTAAGAGCAATGGAAGAAAGACTTTATAGGGCTGGGAATCCCTAGGTGGCTGGTCATAAAGGATAAAATTAGGGTTAGGCTTTCAAGTCATGGGCCATGGGCCAAGTTTCATAAGTCATGGAATTAAATCATAAGTCATAAGTCATGAACCTATTCATTATTCCTCATATTTCAAACTAGATTCTAAATGACTAAACTAGGGTTGACTTAAGTTAGACTAGGGTCACACCATGCTATTCAAGTCACCATAGCTAGAGTCAACTTCTAGGTTAGTCTCTTAAGTCACAACTAGTAAATGTCAAAATTAACAATCATTAATCAAATAAATAAATCAATAATTCTAATAAGTCAAAATGACCAAATTATCCCTAGGCTAAAATGATAAATAGATATTCCAAATCACATGGTTAGGCTCTAGGTCAGACAGTCTCTAGGGTTTCACTAGCTGCACATCAAAATCACAAGTCATGATTTTTAAATACTTTTTGAAAATGATTAAAATTACCAAAATCATATTACGATTTAAATATCAAAAATAAATAATTAAAATCACAAAATTTTAAAATTACCCTCATTTAGAAAATTGGGTGTTACAAGTCTACCCTCCTTAGAAAAATTTTGTCCTCGAAATTTAAGATGGTAGTACTCCTTCTAGGTCAAACACCCCCACAATTATAGTCTCAAATCACACAGTTCGACAATCATATGCATCTTTCCAAAATCATGATACTCAGAATCTTCATCATGCTAGTGAGCAAGGCTACGATAATCACAGAGTCCTTGACTAAGGTACATACCTCTAGAATCATGCTATTTAAAATTTTCATATTACCGTATGCTTGACAGCGAAAACCTTAAATTCTCACACCCGAGAAATATGTCCAAAATCTGACTATATGTCCTTACTATGCCAGCTAACACGACTATCGAAGATTCTAGATCCCATAACTGAGGTGACCTAGCCCATATGATTTATCTTATTAGAAAATCAAACATAACACAAGGGCAACAGGACAAAATTGATCAATCAACAAGGAACAAATGGAATCGAATTTTAAGGTAGTTATAAGAGGCAATTAAGGAAATAGAATCGAGAAAAACGGAACCTGCTGTAATGCCCCGTTCCGTACGGTATATTAGGCTGAGACATTGACTCAGCGAATCGCGTTGACCAAATGAAATCTATCGATACGAATCGATATGAGAGTTACGTTGTCCTGAGCAACGCATCGAACTAAGTCGATGCGAAGAGTTGCCTTGTCCGAAAGAATGCATCGAGTGAATCGATGCGAAGCGTCGCGTTGCCCCGAAGGATGAGTGCGTTGAATCGGCTCGAAGATTCTAAGAAATCGAATCGACCAAGGTGCACGTCCGAATCGATGTAAGTATTGATTTTAGTTGGTTTCGTGTGCAGGTTATACGTTGACGCGAAAATATTAGAGGTCGATCTTTTGCCATATTTAGTAAGGGGTCCGCGAAATCAAATCGTCGCCTTACGACGGGCTGAGAGTTGGGCACACTAAGGCAAATCGGACGTATGATTCAATGAAGCACGAAATGCTCGAATGGCTGAGTCAGGAGAGTGGTCGTGCAACAAAGTTATAAAATCGAGCCACATCGGCTCGGCCAAACGACAAAGACGTATCGACTCAAGGTGGGAGGATTTACTTCTTTTTACTCCTTCATGCGATAAGTCAAATATAATATTGTATGCTAAATTAACCTATCGACGCCATGGGTGTGGTCTGATCGAAAAGTAAATCGTAGTGTGAGTCGAACACTAAGTTAGAACAATTAAAATAAAATGTGCATCATATGTACGAGTCGCTATGGGATATTGGATATCGCAAAGGCGAGCACCTCGGTGCACAAACCGCAAGAACATGGGATAACTGTACTCGACGAGTGCCTTAGTGCACGAACTATACCGTGCCTTCGCGCACGAGTTAGAAGGCTAGAACATTGAAAGACAATAGGCGAGCGCCCTAGCGCGCAATCCCCGAACATTGAACACTAAGTTATAGAACATGGGGATACGGTCGAAACGTGCCTACGTGCACGGGATAATAAAAGATGGCTTCTTTGTGAAAGAATTCAGTTGTGGCATGAATGTGGCAGAAATGTCGAATATGACATAATGCCTCGAAAGGTGTTCGAGACCTTCAGGTCGTTCGGTTAACGAGCATTGAGTTGAGACATGATGCCATTGAATCATTAAAACGAAGTATGAAACGTAAGAACACAGAAAGTTAACGGAAGAGTACGAGATGATAAAGTCTGAGTCTCGAACTCAAGACTATATTTGGTTGTTTGAATTTGACTGCTTGAATAATAAGGGCGTTGCATGGTCGATTGGAATAGACTTGAGATTAATGTGAACTCGTGCACAAGTGTTTCCTCCAAACGGTTAAATTCTGGAGCGCCCCGGAACCGCTTGGCCTAGGAGGGAATCGAATAATCTTTGTAGGCGCACATCCTTAAGACGAGTAGCACTCGTCTTATTGACGGGAAAAGCCACAAATGATGGTATGCAGCAGGAACGTTTCGGTGGTCGGGACCGCAACCCACCCGTTAAATGCCGGGCAGTCCGATCAATATTGAGAAAAGAAGAAGAGAAAAAAAAGGAACACCTTTAGTCCATTCCGGCACGGATACGCCAATGGCCTTCATATAGCTATGGAACGATGGGTTAAAAGTGTAGGCGCGTATGCATCCCGCACATAGATCCTGCTTAGAAATGCACTTATAACATGACAGGGAAGGAATGGGGCGCATTCACCTTGCATTGGTGCAAGGGCGAGTGCGTCGACTTGGTAAGAAGTCGTGCCACGAATCAAACACAAGATTGCTTGCTTGCTTTCCTATTTTAATTTGAATAACATGCTTGCCATGCTAACATGCTTTACGCTTTCGAATATGCCATGTAATTGACCCTAAGGAGAACATAGCAAGATCATAAGCTAAGTTGCATGATTCAACATAAATACTATAATGTCGGTTTGGAAAGAAGATCTTTGTATCAGTACATGCAAGGACGAACGTACTGATCCCCCACCAACTTCATGCAGGGTGCAAGGAATGGATGGCTCGCAGCGAAGCGTTGCTTGAACGCGTTGAGGCTTGGAATACAGAAGTGTATTGAAGCGTGCGATCGCATTGACGCTCGGACTATGCAACAGGATTGATGCGGCCGAGATATAAATGGCATGACTTATGGAACGGTAAAATCCTTTGTGGGCAAGAGAGAACCTGAGTGTTGTAGACAATCTGGCATATATTGTTAGGCTATCAAAAGCCTTTGTAATCTCAGTTTCGGATATCAATAAAGAGAATTGTTTCATATACTCTGTTTTCCTATCGTTCTTAATATTGAATCAAAAGATAACCATTTGAGAACTTGTCATCTTGTCTTGCACGAGCACAACTCCAGGCTCGTGCGGCATCATGTCCCCTGCGAGGACGATGATTCGGGTGATTCCGAGTCGGGATGCGGCGAATCAAAAAACTAGTTGGTGCGTATGGAAAAGTTCGTTGCGAACTTAGACGTATGCAATGCAAGTTGTCGACGTGGAAACGGGTTCAAAGTTGACCCTTACGCTATCGAAATTGATACGACGTATCGAGATCGATATATAAGGAAACGTAAGAATGATGTGGGAATACAAAATGCAGTGTGCCTCGTGCTATCAAATTTTTATAAGTAACAATACGAGAAGAAACGAACTGGTTGATCATGAACTTCGTGATTGATAAAGACGAAACTATAAGTCATCGACGATTGCTCGATACATATAGCATATCGTATGTCGACCCGCGAATAAGATAGACTCGAACTCGATACGAGTAGATATTTCGTAAATTGTGAAATTATCGACGGTAGTGCATGACTTGACTCGGAGGATAGTTGTGCATCAGTTGCGCCGATAGAAACGGTTTTGTTCGAAATTGGGTAGTCGCGTAGAATCATCGAAACGTGATTTGGCTCCGAAATAAGATATAGCATGGTTCGTAGTAAACTGTCCTTCAGTGATGATCTACAGTTATCGAGCGTAGCTTCGGGGTAGCTGACCCTAGAAGACTTGACCACCAAATCAAATTGAATGCTGCAGACCGTAAGATGATCCATACGATATCGCATATGAGATTGCACCAATAACAAATATAACACGGTGCATGTTTATGATAAGTCTAGGCGATCGAAAATTGTTAGAACAACTTTCGATTGAGAATGATATAGTTAGATTTGAGTATTCGTCGGATGAATACTTGAATGGTTATGTTGGTCGACGATCAAACTAGAAATTCACCAACGAACTTGGTGATTCGGATAGGCGATTGCGAGAATCGTGCTATGTACGAGAGAGAACGATAAGGGAATGACTTACGAGTCATGTCATTAGATTCGGATTCACCTTGCAACTGAGCTTGAGTGAATCGAACTTATATTCGATGTTGCGAGACAGATAAGTCGAGAATTTGGCTAGTAAATTCCTACTCGATAGGAATCGAACGTAAGGCATATCGTAAAGACCTTCGTGTCAAGGCGATCGTTGCCTTGAACATCGTCGCCTTGATGTAAACTTTTGTGTCGGATAGATTGTGGCCTTTGTGCAATGTCAATTTAAAGTTGCATCGGGAGAAGTTAAGTACGGTGCTAGGTAAGTCACCTAGCGGGCGTAGTCTCGAATGTTGATAAAGAAATCGTATCGAGATAAGTTGTATAGCCAGACTTTGAAAATAGTTGGGTGGCGACTTCGAAAGCAAGGTGTTGCGATGGATCGTTGCGATCGGATGCACGATGGCTCGATGTGACGTATAGAATTGATAGTTCCGATGAAACATACGAAATGAGAAATGCAATTTTGAAATACATCATGTGCCTTGACTTTTGTTGGAGGATCGCGTATGTATCAATATGCATATGCAATAGAATTGCGAGAACTTATGCTAAAGATAAGTTCGGTCGAGAGTACGAGATGGCAAGCATAGGATTAAAATTTACCTGTCAGCTTTGTTCCAATTTGCTACCACTGGAATTGGTCAAAATATATATATCTTCGGGACACCTTGAATATAAGTACGGATCCAACTCGAGTTGTATACAAATTCAAATCGAGCTGCAGGGATGACTTTGAAATGTTAATGAAAAGCTTGCGAGATAATGTAAAACTGAACAACATTGATAGAACGAGATTGTGAAACGATCTATAAAACACTTAGTTGGAGTGTTGGTTTTGGTTCGAGGACGAACCTTGTTTTGAGTGGTATATTCTGTAATGCCCCGCTCCGCACGGTACATTACACTGAGACATTGACTCAGCGAGTCGTATTGACCGAATGAAATATTTCGATGCGAATCGATACGAGAGTTACGTTGTCCCGAGCAATGCATCGAACTAAGTCGATGCGAAGAGTTGCCTTGTCCGAAAGAATGCATTGAGTGAATCGATGCGAAGCGCCGCGTTGCCCCGAAGGATGAGTACGTTGAATCGGCTCGAAGATTCTAAGAAATCGAATCGACCAAGGCGCAAGTCCGAATCGATGCAAGTATTGATTTTAGTTGGTTTCGTGTGCAGGTTATACGTTGACGTGAAAATATTAGAGGTCGATCTTTTGCCATATTTAGTAAGGGGTCCGCGAAATCAAATCGTCGCCTTACGACGGGCTGGGACTTGGGTACGCTAAGGCAAATCGGACGTATGATTCAATGAAGCATGAAGTGCTCGAATGGCTAAGTCAGGAGAGTGGCCGTGCAACAAAGTTATGAAATCGAACCACATCGGCTCGGCAAAACGATAAAGGCGTATCGACTCAAGGTGGAAGGATTGACTTTTTTTACTCCTTCATACGATAAGTCAAATATATCATTGTATGCTAAGTTAACCTATCGACGCCACGGGCGTGGTCCGATCGAAAAGTAAATCATAGTGTGAGTCGAACACTAAGTTAGAACAATTGAAATGAAACGTGCATCATATGCATGAGTCGCTATGGGACATTGGATATCGCAAAGGCGAGCGCCTCGGTGCGCAAGCCATAAGAACATGGGATAACTGTACTCGACGAGTGCCTTAGTGCACGAACCATACCGTGCCTTCACGCACGAGTTAGAAGGCTAGAACATTGAAAGACAATAGGCGAGCGCCCTAGCGCGCAAGCCCCGAACATTGAATACTAAGTTATAGAACATAGGGATACGGTCGAAACGTGCCTACGTGTACAGGATAATAAAAGATGGCTTCGTTGTGAAAGAATTCAGTAGTGGCATGAATGTGGCAGAACTGTCGGATATGACATAATGCCTCGATAGGTGTTCGAGACCTTCGGGTCGTTCGGTTGACGAGCATTGAGTTGAGACATGATGCCATTGAATCATTGAAACGAAGTATGAAACGTAAGAACACAGAAAGTTAATGGAAGAGTACGAGATGATAAAGTTTGAGTCTCGGACTCAAGACTATGTTTGGTTGTTTGAATTTGACTGCTTGAATAATAAGGGCGTTGCATGGTCGATTGGGATGGACTTGAGATTAATGTGATAATAACTCGTGCACGAGTGTTTCTCCCAAATGGTTAAATGCCGGAGCGTCCCGTAACCGCTTGGCCTAGGAGGGAATCAAATAATCTTTGTAGGCGCACATCCTTAAGACGAGTAGAACTCGTCTTATCGACAAAAAAAGCTGCAAATGATGGTATACAGCGGGAACGTTTCGGTGGTCGGGACCGCAACCCATCCGTTAAACGTCGGGCAGCCCAATCAATATTGAAAAAAGAAGGAGGGAAAAGAAAGGAAATCTTTTAGTCCATTCCGGCGTGGATACGCCAACGGCCTTCAAATAGCTAAGGAACGATAGGTTGAAAGTATAGGCGCGTATGCATCCTGCACATATATCCTGCTTAGAGATGTACTTATAACATGACAGGAAAGAAATGGGGCGCATTCACCTTGCGTCGGTGCAAGGACGAGTGCGTCGACTTGGTAAGAAGTCGCGCCATGAATCAAACACGAGATTGCTTGCTTGCTTGCCTATTTCAATTCGAATAATATGCTTGCCATGCTAACATGCTTTACGCTTTTGAATATGCCATGAAATTGACCCTAAGGCAAATATAGCAAGATCATAAGCTAAGTTGTATGATTCAACATAAATACTACAATATCGGTTTGGAAAGAAGATATTTGTATCAATACATGCGAGGACGAACGTACTGATCCCCCACCAGCTTCATGCAGGGTGCAGGGAATGGATGGCTCGCAGCGAAGCGTTGCTTGAACGCGTTGAGGCTTGGAATGCCGAAGCGTATTGAAGCGTGCGATCGCATTGACGCTCGGACTATGCAACAGGATTGATGCGACCGAGATATAAAAGGTATGATGTATGGAACGGTGAAATCCTTTGTGGGCAAGAGAGAACCTGAGTGTTGTAGCCAATCTGGCATATATTGTTATGCTATCGAATGCCTTTGTAATCTCAGTTTCGGATATCAATAAAGAAAATTTTTTCGTATTCTCTATTTTTCTTTCGTTGTTAATATTGAATCAAAAGATACCATTTGAGAACTTATCATCTTGCCTTGCACGAGCGCAACTCCAGGCTCGTACGGCATTACGCCCCTGCGAAGACGATGATTCGGGTGATTCCTAGTCGGGACGTGACACCTGCAACTAGATCTTCAATGGCCTATGCATCCTCGACTGTCCTGGCAAAAGCTCGCCCCTGTTGGCTTCCCCTGGCTTGCTACTGATGTTGCATGTACCTCTGTTACTGAGTTGGTTAGGGTAATCCCTTCTACTGACCTACCGGAGCCCTGGCTCCTGCTCCATGAACTGTCCGTCCAAATGACTCAAGACACTCTCTCAGCCGATGATCGGATCCTCCGCAAAGTAAACATCTGCCCAGCCTCTTCCGATATTCTCCCCAATCGTGCCCTAGTTTCTTACAGAAGGGTCAAATGATAACAAGTTGCTGTCCCGGGGCCTGCTGCTGCCTCTGTGGCTGCTGCGCCTGCTGAAAGGGTACACGGTCCTGAAACTGCTGCTGTTGAAAGTAGACCCTCGACTGCTGATACTGCTGCTGAATCTGTAAGCGGGGCATCTGCTGCAGATACTGCTGCTGAATCTATAAGTGGGGCCTCTGCAGCGGATACTGCTGCTGAATCTGTAAGTGGGGCCTCTTGGCCAGGCCCGCACTGTCGCTAGCTCTCTGAGTGTCTCGCATCCTCTTCTCCTTCAGCCCAAGATCATCCTCCACTACCATGGCTCCTACCAGAATCTGCTCAAAAGTGGCATCGTGACTGCTCTTGGTATATGACCTGATCTCCCTGATCAAGCCCCTGCGGAACCTCCTCGCCTTCCCGAACTCAGTAAGATCCTCAATTAATCTACTCAAATGGCAGAACTCCCTGGCGTACTCCTCAACGGACTGGTTCCCTTGAACCAAACTCTCGAACTGCGCCTCCAAGGCACCGAGTGTTGTATCGGGAAAGAATTTCTTCTTGAACAGTTTCTTGAAGGTTGCCCAACTCTGACCGGCTGTACCAACCCTTGGGTTCGTATGGTACCAAGTATGGGCCAAGTCCTGCATCTAACTGGCTGCTGCCTCGATCTGTAATCCAGCTGGTATATATGCCAATCGAAATATCTCCTCAATATGCTCTATCCAATCGTCAGCGTATATGATGTTATTTGTACCCTTGAAGTCCCAGGGTCCCATCTTATTAAAGGAGTGGATGTCTGGAGTCTTCGGCTGATACTGCTACATTTGACCTCCCAATGGCTGAGCAGTCACCAGCTCTACTGTCAGCCTGACCAACTGGTGGGTATTATGTATGCTCTGTCAAAAATCAGTAGACCGGCTCTGCTGCATCTGCTGCTGAGTCTCCAGAAATTGCTGGAAAAGGGTAAACATCTAAGCCGCATCCATTGTCCCTGAAGGTAACTGCTGCTGGAATATATCCAAAATGACGGAGGAAGACCTCCGGACGGGTGGAGGTGCACTCCCAAAAGCTGTAGACGCTCCTATATGAGCAAAAATAGGGGTACTATGGTCCCAGCGTCCACAATTGGACGAGGGGTGGTAGACCTCTCACCAGCGTCTGTTGGGCTAGAGCGATGCGATCGTATCTCAATCACCATCCTGGAGACAGATCAAACAAGGAATCAATACTGAGATAGAAACGATAATTCAAGGGAGGACAGTTATTCCAAGGAAGCAATATTCAATAAGAATTTAGATGGCAGGAATTCAGTTAAGAGTTTTTTCTAATGTGATTGAGTACCTCAAGAATAATCCTAATCCTACTGCAGGCTGTAGTGATACTCTAGTTCGAATACCACTGCACAAACTCGACCTGCATGGGCCACCACTAAAAATGTGTCACGACCCGCACCCATTGTGAGGGTACGAGTACGTAACAGCGTCCAACCTACGCCGCAGTGTCGGTGGTAGAACGTTGTTCTAAGTCATGAACTATAACTAACACAATATGAAATACTCTCCAACTGGAGGACAAGTCACAGAAGGTACAACTCAATCATAATCTAGAGGTACAATATAGCACGATGGAATAGATAAGGAAATCCTCAAAACTGAGGTACAAACAGAGGTGAAATAAATAAAGTCAACAAATACTAGTCTCAACATCTCCATAATAATACAACTCTGAAATCAAAGACAACAACTAACATGAAAAGAAAGAACAGTCTAGACTATCTATGCTATGCATGGATATCATCCTCAGCAGTTGTCTGAACCTCCCCAGGGGTCCAGGTCGCGAGTGTCATCTAGGCAAGCTCCATAGTAAGGGGTGCAGGGTTCCTCATCATCCTCTGTAAAATTTTCAACAGGTCCAGTCAGGACGGGAATGAGCATAATATATCTCACGCAGATCATAACAGGTTAGAAAATATAAACATGCAAGAGAGTACGATACATGAACTGAAAGAATATACATGATGTAAAAAAAAGAACTGTAATGGAAATATCTACTATAAGTAGAGAACTATTAGTGACTAGTGATGTAGAGTACAAAGTCGACATGTGAACGGCTGGAATTGTACATGAATATACTAAAGAGGCGCACATGGTTATACTACTTTGGAATTGTTCACATGACTATTTATACTCCCCCATACCCCAATCAATACACAAGGATCCAGACAAGTTATGTTACGTACATAATTTTCACATGAAAGTCCATAGATGGGTGTACATGAAGTATACATAAGGGCTCAGAACTGAGTGCACATGAATTTCACATGAAGGCCCATGAAGGGGTACACATGAAGTATAGGTTATACATGAAGTACATGAGAAACATGACCGAACATAAGAGCACATAAGAGTACACGAGCGTACATGAACGAGCATGAAGCACGTGAGAAACATGAATAACATGAGAGCGAAGAATACATGATGTACATAAAACACATGACATGAAGTATCTGATGCTCCCGAGGGAGATAACATCTCATGTAGGGATCCATATAGTACCAATCCATGATAATATCGTGACAGCATCAAATAAGGTAATCTAGACCAGGAATATAATCCTAAGCAAGTTTTGAAATGATCAGAGAATGTATTCGCCTGGTATCTGAATATCTGTGAGAATATACTGTCCGCGATGAGGTATCTGACTCCTATTTAGAGCAACACAAGTCAAGACACATACAGGGGATGATAAATGAAATGTACAATGCATCTGCATGCTGTCTAGGTCAAACTAGACTAAAGTCAACACATGTTCAACTCTAGTCAACCACACTAGTCAAACTAGGTCAACTAGGTAAAGTCCTAGCCCAAACAAGTCTAACAGGTCTTACTAGGCCTAACCAAGCCTAGGCTAGCACTCACATACCATCACAATACTATACAAGCTATTAATCCTACAATTTACATATATATATATATATATATATATATATATATATATATATATATATATATATATATATATATAATATATATCTATTCTACTATATAATAGGAAAACTTGATGGTGAAACTTTTGAATTCCGAAATATCCTTACATGTCT
The DNA here is from genome assembly GCA_029216955.1 of Iris pallida. Lineage (NCBI taxonomy): Eukaryota > Viridiplantae > Streptophyta > Magnoliopsida > Asparagales > Iridaceae > Iris > Iris pallida. The sequence continues at coordinate 42,672,442 of JANAVB010014796.1, forward strand.
ATACTACTTAAAAATGGTTCATTAATTTTAATAAGGACAACTTAGTAATTACGAAGACTATCCTTTGGTCTTCCTAAAAAGTCTTCCTAAGTTGATTAAAAGAATGTTAAAATACGTGTAAGGCACGTGAACATATGCTAGTATATATATATATATATATATATATATATATATATATATAGGCAATTACATATATACATAGGTAGCATGAGTGATGTTGATGATAATGTGTTTTGCCTATAAATTTAGTATAAGCAATGTGTGTATTGAGTATATATATATATATATATATATATATATATATATATATATATATATATATATATATATATATTTTTTTTTTTTTTTTTTTTTTTTTTGTTTTTTTTTTTTTTTTACCAGAACACTATCATTTTATTCATTTCCATGTTGAGTCCCAACTCAGGTTACATGAGTTCAAAATCAGATTACAAAATAGAATCAAAAAAGAAACTCAAACCTGCATAGCTTCAGGAATATCTGCATGTGAACATCTAATCATGGCTTTCTTAATTTGTCTCTTCACCTCATAAATCAATTGCTGTTCATCATATTTGTAATTCTCATACCTCCATTTATTCCTGTTCTTCCACAAAACCCAACATATAGCAGCAGCAGTAATATGCTTGATATGCTTGTTCTTTCTTCCCCACATGAAATTTAATCTCTGAAAAATGTTACAGTTTCTTCTACGTACCTGTAACACAGTACTGAAATGATTCCAAACAGCAGCTGCCAGGTTCCCTTCGGATAAGATATGAGAAATAGATTCAGCAGAAGGATTATCGCAGCAATGACAGGATGAGGCTAAGGGAAAACCAATCCTCTGTATGTTGTCATCAGTTGGAAGATTATGCC